>JBBPJU010000593.1:0-20199 GCA_038088875.1 Austroboletus festivus
GCAATATGCGCACACGGTAGACATCGCCATCACATATGCCAAAAGCAAGCAAGGAACGCTCGATAACCACTGGGGCGTGTTTTGCCATGAATCGCCTTGTATGTCTTGAAAATATGCACTAATATCTTTCTGGAGTCCCATGCAACGCCTACAGCTGGTCGAGTTCGGAGGTTTTTGAGCATCATTCCCGAGCGAGTCTTCACAGAGGTGGATGCTCGACTCCCGTTTGAAATAGAAGCCCTAAAGCAAAAAGTGAGGAAAAGATGACTCGGGGGCGTCCATCCAATTCTTACCCCTTCTAGGCATGGAAAATCATGGCGCTCTACAGGTCCGTCGGAATCGACAAGCAACATGTACTCATTAAAATCGCATCCACATAGGAGGGCATTCAAGCAGTCGGAGAGCTCGAACAATCGAATGGCATCTGTTGCAACCCGACCCTAATGTTTGGGTTTGCGCAGGCGGCCGTGTGCCGAAGCAGGTGTGACGGAGTCGCTCTCCGTTCGTTTGACGAGTAATTTGGTATTTTATGTCAATGATAAGTAGCTCTGATCACGTCGTATTGTACGTAGATTCTTGATAGGGCGACGAAGATCCTGGAGTTCAATCCATAAAGATATTCACTTACCTCAAGCAACGTGACTATAAAACCATCGTCATGGGTGCCAGTTCCCGAAACCGAAACGTTGGTGGTCGCGCATATTTCCAATGCTGACCTGGATCTCAGTTTCCTCCCTTGGGTGGGAGAAATCGAGGCTCTCGCCGGAGTCAACTTTCTTACTATACCGCCGAAACTGCCAGAGAAATTGCAGGATTTAACGAAATTTGTCGAGAAACTTGACGCAAAGAAAACCCGGGGTGAGCGACCGGCCAATTGTAATGTGAACTGCTCTTACTGCTTCAACTTATCTGCTCAAGCCGAGTCTATTCTCAAAGTGTCTTATATCGACAACGAACCTGCATTCCGCTGTGCTCTTCTCGAGGACGCGGTGGCCTCTGACAAGCTGCACGAAGGCATCGAAAAGTTTGCAGAAGATGGCGATGCATTGAAGAGCGTTTTGAAGGAAAAGTTGAAAGCATCTTGAAATTTGAAGGAATTGTTAGGTCTTGTAAGTAGTGAAGCATGTCCGAATCGTACTCTATCAAAGCTTTGTTGCGGTGCAAATGTGAAAGTAAAAGGCTGAGTAAATACCGAGTCTAATTAGCCGAACTCGACTCAACGCCAAACTTCGTCGGAAGCTTTCGTACTTGACTATATATTGACAGTTCTCGTGTTCTTTGACCTCAACATCCCCGTCCCCGCTCACCATGGTCATGGAGCCGCGCAGTTAGAGAATGTTTTCAAAGAGCAGTAGGATTCAGGCGACAAGAAATATATCCCAAGACATATGTCAACAAACTGCACACGCAGTTACCCCAACTGAAGAAGAGAACCAGCGTCGTCTTTCTGAAGCGACTGACGATCTATATCGACGTGGACAGTGAGTAAGGGTTCGATTTGGTGCTCTCTTCATGCCAGATTACATGACGCGGTGACTGGACTGACCGTTTCCCTCCTCTTCACCTGCCAACCAGTACGAACGCATCTATAGTATTGCCGACTCCTACGACGTCATCGCGCAACCGTTTAATACATAGCCAGCCTTTGCCATTGACGGCTCAGATTATCCCATTACCTCAGGGGCTACCACGACTCCCATTTTATCTCGAACATACGCTCGTTCGTACAGCCATCAAGAATGGTGCTGTTTTCGAAATGAACTATGTGGGTGCCCTCCGGGACCCTGGATCTAGTTCTAAGACCCTCGAAGTGAATGATACCGTGCTTGCGGCGAAATGAAACTGCGCCCATGTTGGAGAGAAATTTTTATGGGAAAGGGGTCATCGTCCGCGGCGGGGTCATTGGAAGGCGACTATAAGAGGTCCAAAGCACGCTCAAAATCTGTAAGCGTGTCCTTTATTGTTGTCCACCATCATCCCAACAGTTTGCAGAATCACACTACTTGGTTTATCTCAAAACAAGCGCGTAAGCCGTTGGGTCGCACATTTGCTTCCATTCATATCGTTTGTGTCCTAGAGGCTCGGAAAACATATCGTACGATTCTCTCTGAACCTAGAGTAATAGTACCAACATCGTCCAATGAAAGCTCCCAAGGTGCGGAACCCCAGGCTCAAGCACAGGCAAGTACATCCGACGACTAGGTGGCCATGGGACAAAGCGTGCCTGCCCCCCGTCCCCCAAATCAGACTTAGGACATCTAACCCGCTACCAAGAAGCGCCATCTTAAATCTGATCCGGATGCCGTCAGATGACCGGCAGTGGATGGTGCCGCCATTGAGAGTCCACTGATCATAAAAAAGACAGACGATACTATTTGAAAATAATTCGGTAAGATGATGGGGTGGGCCGCCGAAACCCTCGTGTATAACATTCAGTGAGTGGGGAACTAGCATTAATTTCATAGCCAACTTTCTTGTAAGGTAATGACACTTTATCCTACTTGCGGCCATGGTTCACAATACATCGAAAATATTTACATTACCCTGTTCTTCGCAGACGTCAAGTTCTTGTGGCGCTACTATGACTCTACTGGATTTCGATTCGCTGAGCTTGCGCGGAAGTTGCCTTTGGGAAGGTCACGGTCAATATCCCGTTCTCCATCTTTGCATTCACATCTTCAGGCTACATCCGTGGCATCAACATCGAAGGTTCAGGCGTATATCCAACACGACTCACCTTTGTCCCGAATGGTAGTTGAACCGTTCGCGAGAACTTGCCATAGTGGCGCTCTCGAACTGCGTATCCAGCCCCTTCCTGAGCATTGGAATTCACAGACTCGCCAGATACCGTCAAGCGATTATGATGGAGGTCGATAGTGATATCGTCAGATGTCAGACCGGGGAGCTCTAAACTAGCAGTAACAGTGTTCAAATCGTTGGATTCGCGCAGGTCAAGTCTACGAGAGGAGAGGGTAACGAAATGAAGACCCAAATTCAATGGGAAGATAAGAACCTACCTTGGTCGGAACGAATCAGGGCGCTGTAGTTGAGCGCGTTGCAAACCATCGGCTGAAGAATTGACTAGCTGCAAGCGCGCATGGAACACGTCATCAAAGAGTCCATATAATCTGGCAGAGGGTCTGTAGTGGAAACGGATCAAAGAGGACATGTGTTGTTATGTTGAGGGAGAGATTTGATCGTCGAGTGTTTGTCAAGATTTATGATGGGAGATTTGTCCGTTGGGGCCCATATTTATAGGCTTGAAAACCCTGTTCTGAGGTATTCTGGCAACACATTGCTAGTTCGACACGGTTCGAGGTGCTTCCAGTGTGTTCCCGTTTAGGAAGGTCGTGTAAAACGTATTGGCACAGCATCGTGCAACGTCACCCTCGCTCGTAGCATCATATAGCAAGATGATCGACATGTATAAGCTACCAGGTAGGATCTCCCGAAAGAAACTTGGGTTCCTCTTTCATAAGTGCGCCAGATCACAGCAAAAAATTGTGCAGACATGCCACACTCTCTACGCTAAGACCACACTTCACTCATCATCACGTCCTGATTCATCCGATTCCGCTTCAACCCTTTCCGGAATCAGACCATCTTTCATGACGTGTTCAATGCACCGTTCTGGCCGTCTTCCTTTCCTGCAGGTTACCAACGTCATGGCGAATCCTAGGTCCATCGTCTCGATTCTGCAAGTCAGGACCTGTCTGTGATAGGCGACTCGCGAAACGGGAAAATTTAGAAATAATCAGCGGATCAGACGGCAGGATAAGAGAAGAGAGCGAGACAGGCCATAAGGTCCCGAACTAACGAGAAAGGACGAGAAAAAACGATGAAGAGGAAACGCAGGTCTATTTGACAACGGCCCACTCTGGTGGCTAGACATCGAGTGTGTATATACGCCAGTGGTGGTACGGTAATACCGTTATGTGAAGCAAGCAAGGACTGGGCTCTAAGTAATTGTTTGTCATTGTTGTCAGACTTACTCCACGATGTTGTTGTATCATCCCGACGTTTGTCGTCTTGCAGAGTTCACTACCTGAAGGAAGTTGGTTTTGCGCCCGTTCGAAGACTTTACGTCGAATGGACTATAGTCATCTACCACGACTACGCCTATCGGCCCCGGTCATCTTGCGTGGCAGCGAAATGCTTCAATCATAGGTAGATATTTCCTCGTACAACATCATCACCCTCTTGCAACTAACACGTACTAACACATGCACAGTACGCTTTGAACGCTCCTGTTCACACTTTTATTTGATCAAAAATTCAGCTCGAGCTCAATCTGCCGAGTAAAAAAGTCAGGCTTACGGAAAAATCGCCAGAAGAATGCGGAACTCGCCTGAGAAACGGCCTCTTCTACTTTCCTCACCAACAAGTCTGAAAAGTCTCTCATCCCTTCAGTCACCGCTGATGCACAAGTTTGACAGTTGCGAGCTTTGACCGATTGCACTGTCTTCTCCGCAATCGCCTGCACGGTGCCTTTGCAAGGCTTGTCGCGCAGCTCCGCAAAGATTTCGTCCATGAATGTTTCCCACCATTGAACCGGGTTGTAGTTAAATAACGTTTTCGACGTATTGGATCTTTGGCATCCACAATAGTTGTAATGGTATCTGTCAAGACCAAGCAACCAACTGCAAGCTGTATAGTTCTGATAATGCGATACGATCCACGAGTCATCGGCTCGCAACGCATATACCGCTTCTCCACATCTCTTGTGGTAGGTAAGCACGTTGAGGAAATCGGCCGCTGTGATTAGCTCAAGCTCCTTGAACCACGTAGGAATGAGAGGTTGGGTTAGCGTGTATTTGGCAGAGAGGATGGTTTCCTCGCGCAAACCTCCTTGATGCGCAATCGCAAAGCATCGTAGTGGTTCTGCCTCGAGGATTTTAGGGTTTGTAATCGCCTGACGGGCTTTCTTCTCGATCGCATCCAGTGAGTACTTCTTGCTTGCTTCGAGAACATCCGCTGCATCTTTCAACACCTCCAAATCGGGATCGTCTGCCAGGGTACAAGGATAGCAGAAGCGAAGGAGGGCATCGAGGACCTTAGTTCTCTCCGTTAGGGGAATGACTGCGAGGCCATCCTTGACCTCTTGGTCATCACTCGCATCGATGGGTTGGGGGATATCGAACAGGGTCTCAAAGACTGGGGACGCAAGGGAAAGGAAAAGCTTGAAGACGCGAAAGTCGACGTTATCAGAGGAACGCAAGATAATATCTGCCTTTGGATGATCGAAAGGTGTGGTGGCATATACTGAATCGGACATGATTCCTGATACTTATGATCAGCGATCAGGTCGACGATGGGCGATGGCACCATCGAGACTCACCAAGAAGAATAGATGGAAGTGAGAGCCTGCGATTCTGAGTCCAAAACCAACCTTTTATAGCACGGAACCGAATTCCGCGGATGCTACACGATTCTAGAAAGCTGCACACCGTTCAAAACAAGAAGCGGTGGCCAGTTTTCATGGCTGAATTATGCCTAGAAGAGTCCACATTGCAAGACTAAACCTTACAAGACCAACTTCTCCAGAATGTTTTGGGTAGGCAAAGATACTCTGAGCCCCCGATGTTGACGGGGTTAATGGTCTTTCTGCGTCACATGCTTGAAATATAGTAGTTGAAATCTTTCAATGGACTGACGAACAACAGAGTCTCATGAATGTGGTTGTGCAAATGCGTTTTTAATTGCTCATTTCGGGGCGGCATATCCAACGTCATGCCAGTCCTGGAAAGAGACACGCTACCCCTATTATTTGATGGTGCAGTATGTTTTCATTCAGGCGTGTTTCTCAGGCTTCATACGGAGGATAACACCGAGGAGCATATTCTCGAACGAGCCGTGCGATGGATTCGCTTTGACCAGCTTGTCATTTAGTAGGGCAGACAATATCAGTCAAAAGACAAGTATCATTACGTCTCGTTTGGACGTCGTTGATTCAATCCAAGATACTTAACCGCGAGCTAGAACGAGCTCTTTGATATGGTTGGGCACAATACAAAGAAGATTTCCACTCTTCTAACGAATATTCACAACACGCATACCTTGCTGTTTCATTTAGATCCTTGTTTCAGCATGTTCATCAACGCCGATATCCAACCTATCATCCATCTCCACAAAGAGGGTTTCGTAGAGCTCTACAGCGAACATAAAGGTTAACCTCAAAAACTTGAGCAATTTCAAGCCGGACAATTCGCCGCAACAATGGAAGGGAGGAAACAACAAAAACAAAAGAAATAAAAGGAAAGGAAAGGAAACGGGGAAATGAGAGATGGGTTTCTCAGTAGCTCCTTCATCTTCATTTGGTGGGCCGGATTCGGATGGTAGGATCACCGCTCAGTAACTGTGCAATCACTACGATTCATTCCGTCCCAGATGAGCATCCAGTTTTTCGCTACTTTTTCACTTGTTCTTTTCAACACTTTGGTTGTAAAGCTGACCTGCATGAGTCCAGGGGTTCCAACTCACAGCAACGCCCAGGGACGTTACGATTGATGTCCACCACAATCGTTTGACCAATTGTCTGGAAAATCTACCGCCAACGCTAGCAAGGAAGACGAGTATGTGGTTCGTACCACGGCCGTTCTCTAGGACGTCGCAACTCCCCTTTGGGACCAAGGTAAGTCATTTACTGAAATGACGATGCCCTCAAATCTGAATGCTGACCTCGGGGATAGCATGAGGACGTCAAGGTCAGGATGTCCGATAGAGAATGGTCTACTGACCGTTCTGTAACGATTGCCACCTTTCTCTAGTTCTAGTCCTTTAGCTGAATATATTGATGATAATGAATAACACAACTTGAAAATTGATCTTCCGGGAACATCTATTTGCTCCAATATATGCTACTTGAGATCATTTGACGAGGGGCTAGTACACGGGTGACTGCTCGACCTTGTCCAGAAAATATAAGAGCTGATGGAACAACCGGTACTGTTGTTGAGGGCATTACCACATCTTATGTTCGTGTCGGCGGTAGACTGGACGTCGTTCTTTATAGTTAGGTCTATGAATAGGACACGTATGTACTGTATGTACATGAGTGGTATACCGCCAAATAGGAATAGAATTTTTATTTGATCGATCAAGTTCTCGCAAGCTTCTTGAGAACGGAAAACTCGTTGTGGCCTGTTGCTTTACACAAGGAATAGAATCGGGAATGGGTGTCCGCCAAGAGCGTCGCTGGACGACCAAATTCGACGATCCGGCCCTCATCGAGGAGGATCACCTACGTAAGAATTGGTTGAGGCAGACACTCGGACTGCGGAACGAACTCACCCGATCGTAATCAATGACGGTACGAAGTCGATGTGCGATCGTGAGTATCGTGCTCGAGGCGAATTCCCTGGAATCACATGTGTGGTAAGGTCAATGAAAAAAAGGACAACGGAACGCACCGTCGGATAGTTTTGCTGATTAATTCATCTGTCGCATAATCGACGCTCGCAGTGGCCTAAGATGATGATTGTTGTCAGACGTCCACGTCTCTCATACAAGTAACTAAAACACCCACCTCATCCATGACTAACACCTTGGAGCGTTTCAGGATAGCTCTCGCCATGCACAAGAGCTGCTTTTCGCTGCGTTTACCCCGATCACGCCTTGTCAAGGGGTTCTAGGAGCCAGGACACGCACCCGGTTGAGAAGTTGTCACCGCCCTCCGAGACAGGAGAATCGAGATTCCTGAACACGTTGACGTTGATTGTGTCTGGAGTCTCTTCGGGAACGTCCTCAGAAGGTATCAAATGCACCCGACGGAGGGCTTCGAACTTTGCGAAAAATATTCATTCAGCCGCTAGGCGCGAAAAGAGTCCAAAATATCACCCACAATGTCCGCATCTTCGAACTCATCGAACACATCCAAGGCAGACCGCAACGTGCCGCTCAGGATCGTAGGATCCTCTGCATAGCAGGTCGACAATGAATGTGGGTGAACACGACAGCTTACTCACGCGGTATAATCGTGATTTTGCTTCGCAAGTCCGTTAAACCAATCTTTGAAATATCGACGCCGTCGATGACGATCTTGCCCTCTGTCGCCTCCACGAACCGGAAGAATGAGAGCGCAAGCGTACTCTTTCCAGATCCAGTTCTACCCAATATACCGATCTTCTTATGCATCAACAACAAAGACCGACTATTCGTCACAAGGTTATCGTACCTTTTCTCCAGGTTGTACCTCAAAGTTAAGATGATGTAGCACGTTGGGAAGTTCAGGCTTTTGAGTTGTAAGTCTGTCAATGTGGTATAACCAGCAGAAGTGGACGCACAGCATATCTGATCACCAGGTCCTCGCATCTTATGTGACCATTCTTTGGCCAAGATGGATCAGGCCGTGGTTCGACGAACTCGGGTGGTTCACGCTTGAGTTCAGAGTATTCCTTGACACGCTCTAGAGCAACCTAGTCAAAAGTAAATACATTTTATTCTAAGAAAGACCTTTGAAACCAACCATGGACTGTTCGAGGGAAACGAAGCGCTGCACCAAGGAGAAGAGCTAGAGGGAACGGTTCTATCATTGTACAAACGAAATTATTTGGGATTTAACGAACGTTGTGGGTTATGCCAGAAGCAAACGATAGGGCAAATCCAGCCAAGGCTGCAGAGATGCTAGAATTAGCCACCGCAACCGCACCAATCATGCCGACGATAAGACTCGAAAGTAAATTGAATCGCATCGAAAGCCAGCGGTTCACTAGAGCATCATTAGCGATTTAGCCAGGTGTAAGCTCATCAGCACTCACCTCCCCACTCCCAGTAGTGAAGGTTCGAATTCTAATAGGGTTAGCGGATGAGATGGCGATCATAAGCAAGCCGCTCACGGTATCAACGCAGCGAATCATATCACGCAAGAACTTCGAGGATGCTCCAAAAGCACGTATAATCGCAACGCCAGCAATTGTTTCACCATAGATCGAGTACAATGGTGATTGAGTGACGGAGTCTTCCAACCCTTCGCGTTAATGATTACGTCTAGGCAAATCGTGAAGCCCTTACCAAGTCGTCTCATATCTCGTGCTGTCTGACCGTATACCTTGGCAACTATAGTTCATCTCCATCAGCACACCTGGTCAGCGGGATACCTCGCCAATTTCTCACCATTATAATAGACACAGCCGAGAGACAGAGCTGCAATAACGAAGGGAAGTCCACCCACGATGCTAATGGTGATAATGGTGGTCAACACTGCCAAACCATCGACAATGCTGCGCCCAAAGTTGTCAGACATGGAGCTGTCGATTCCTACAAAAACAAAAAATGAATGACATGGGATATCCAGGATCTGGAGACCACCCACCTTCAAAGTCTTTTCCAAATCGATTCAAAAGACGACCACGGGACACGGTATCATGGAAGCGAATGTTGGCAAATAGAACAGTTTCCAACAACCCTGATCATCCGCGTGAGTAAAAATGATTCTCTGGGCAAAATCTCACCTTTATAGAGAATGCTTGATGCATTGATAGAGCCACTGTCTGCGGTATCCATCAGCACTGTAACATCGTAACCAACATACACGACTCACAGAGAATGTAAAATCGGAATACATTGAGGAAGAGTCCTAAGGATATGCATTAATTGGTGAAGGTTCCAAATATCCATATGCCCACCGAAAATTGTGACCTGTAGCTCACGTCAGAAAAGCGCTTCAGTATTAATCATCATCTCCGTACCGCAGCATAGATAGCGATATAATAAACCGGCCCGTTACGCTCGGCCTCATCAGGATCAGCGCCAGACCATGTCCTAAGCGAAGAGATAAGCATGGCCTCGACCCCACACGTTCGAAAACCTACTTTAGCCACCAATTCTCCACAACTGGACTCACAGCTCCGAGTAAAAGGGACAGAGCGAAGACGACCCAGTACTTGTACCCTCCACAAGCTTTGATATATGTTTCCCAAATCGCGCGACCGATATGGCCTACCGCACGCCTCTCTTCTTCAATAAGCTTACGTGGCGTTTTTTTCCTCTCTGGCCCTGGCTTGTTTTCTTCAGCCATGAAAGCAGTAGAACTCGTCTCGGATACCGGTTCTATCTCTACGGGAGATTCCGCCTCAGTTGTTACACCTTTAGTCTTCGCCTCCTTAGTAACGGGACTCGATGGACCTTCATCGGCTTGGCTTATGTTGGCGTGTACAAGAGTCATCATGACGGGGGACGCGAGGAATGAGTCGTGGTCACCCTGAAATGCGACACGTCCATTGTCAAGAGCGACGACATATTTGGCACCAGGGGCACATAGCTGGACGTGATGAGAAACCAAAATGACCGTTCGCCCACGTACGAGTTCGCCTTTCAAGCACTCATTGTAGAGATGGTGGGCCGTGTGGGCATCAACCGCAGACAAGACATCGTCCAGAAGTAAGATGGATGCTCGAGAGTACACCGCTCGGGCCAGAGAAACTGTAGAAACACCGTGAAAGGCAAGCATGGGCAATACAAGAATGGACTTACCTCGGGCTTTTTGACCTCCGGACAAGTTAACCTTTGAAATGCTGTTCAAGGAGAGCATGCGGGACGATAGAAAAAAAAGCATACCCCGCGTTCACCAATTTCGGATTCGTCACCATCCTCAAGAATGAGGAAATCGCTTTCCAGAGCACAGGCTCTGATGGTCTTCTGATATCGATCTTCATTATATGGAAGGCTGAAAAGAATATTGTCTTCCCAGCTAATTAGTCCCAAAGACTGATGATGCCTGGCGTCTAACTTTACCTTTGATGGAGGCATTCTGAAGCCATGCAGTCTGAAGCCATGGTATTACACGTTTTCCTATGAAAAGAGACATAATTTACCTGAGGCACATATGCACAGGCACCTTGAACAACCCAGTCTTCAGGGGAAGCTATTTTCTCCGAGAAATTCGCGAGGATATCCGGCGGAGATCTAGGACATATAACTTGGCCTGTTAGAATATCCGCTTCGCCCAGAAGTGCTGGACGAGTAATAGATTAGAGTTATGCCATGACCAATAAATATTGTGATAATGACACGTACCCATTAATAACAGCGTCTTTCCACTTCCGAGCTTCCCGCACACTAAGGACAGCTCACCCTCAGGGAAAGATAAGGCGAGATCAAGCAAAACGAATTTAGCCCTGGGAGTACCGGTACTTTGATAAAGGCTATCCCGAGGCCAAGTGATCGTCGCGTTTTGGAGTACAATTTGCTTGGATTGTATGTCCAGGGGAGAAACCAGGTTGACCTCGGTGGTGTGGAGGTACTTTTCAATACGGCGGAGAGAGACAAAACCCTAAAAGATCGTTGCTTAGTCGAATGGACAAGACACTCGTTGCTTGGTCTCACTTGAAGCATGTTGATAAATGTTTCCGGAAGGGCATTCAACGCATATTTCATTTCGTTGAAGACTGGCGGCGTATTAGTATCAAGAATAGAAGGAAATATCGAAATTGTTTCGCACCAAGAATCTAAAGCAACAGCGATAGGTTAGTTCGCGACTACATAATACGATCTAACTTACAGAAGTAAATGCGATTGACGGCGTTAGCGTCTGTCCACGAACAACCGCAAAATGCCAAAACGAGACGATAGTCACCAGGATTGGAGAGCCATCCCTGTGATGTAACCATCAGGCTCGGCCGTAGAATTAAACAAGACAAAAGAATGATACCATAGCACATTGAACAATAGTTCGACCATATAACTTAATTTTTGGTATTTCAGTTCTCTCTCTCGGACTTTCAGCACTCTTTTCTCGAAACTACGCTCCCAGGCCATGAACTAAAGCAAATATCAGTTTGAAGAGGTACCTTGATGCAAATTGTGTCACCTTGAGCATACGGATTGCACCCAGGATCTAAGTTTCCAGCGTCAAAGGACGCGCTTGAGCGCTAACAATTTCACGTACCTCATTCATTAGAGCAACACGTTCATCACGAGTTTTCATCAACTTCTCTTGGGCGTTGACTACGACACTACCCCCGTAATGGTTCAGAGGCAAGAACAAGCAGATGACAGCAAGCCCGACAAAGCATGACACCCCAAGTAGATCATAAAGGAGCCAGGTGCCAATAGCGAGCTCGATGGGTGAATCTGTTAAACCACGTTAATGAGAATAAAAACATCAGCCATAACGGGAATCGATTCGTACCGACAAGCGTGAACATGTGCCAGGAGAAGTCACTGACGCGATCGACATCTGTTGTCATGAGTGTCATGATCTGTGCTTTGCTTGAAAAACCATCTTCGTCATCCTCGTCATCCTCGCTCTTATCCTTGTCATCCTTGGACGAATCGGCAGCACCCGAGGACGAGGCAACATCCTTGCGTACTAGAGACTTCCAAAAGAGAGTCGTGTTTAATTGGATCCTCAGACGAACTTGGACGGTGGTTGCGGCAATAGACCAGAGTTGCCCAGTAGCTTGGTGTGATTGTCAGCAAAGGGATATGAATATATTGTCGTCGGGTCATGAATACACTGACCAATTTCAACGAACATAGTTGTAAAGACCATGCATGCGAGATAAAACCAACCCCAGCTACGATCCTCCCGCTTGGGGTCGGATTCCAGATACATAATCAATTGCTTCAAGAACAATGGCGGTGTGTAGAATAGGACAGCTGAGACAGCAGCCAAAGAAACCAGCATAGTGAGCGCCAGAGCATTCACTCTGAGAAGCCTATATGCGAGCTCCCAACCGGATCCTACAGGAGGTTGCCACCAACGAAGACCCCAGTTGATATGGCGTATCGTGCGTTGCATGGCGGCGTATAAGGAGGTTCCTCGCATATTGGCCGGAACGACTGGCAAGTCACCAATCTCCAGAGACTCTGACGTGTAACCAAGCATGACCACCTTTGTAGTGTAATTGAACAGCAGATAACCCCAGACAGACGCTCCGATAACACCACAGACGTTGTTCTTATCCCGGTTCGTTGTAGCCTTGATAATCTTGTCAGAGTAGAGGGTCTCGGATGGATAATGCAACGCCGGGCCCATAGGAATTATGAACACGATAATGGTGACGACTAAATAGAGAGAAAGCACTGCATACCAGAACCCAAGCAACATTGGAAAACTGGGGAGTAATGACAAGCTGACAGGGCGGGATGTCGGTAAAATTGCGGTGACAGAGAGGAGCGTTGTGGGGATAAAAGTTAATACTGCAAGATGAATCAGAGATTCGGAGTGAGGTTCGACCGTATTCTGATAGACAGAACGCAGAGCGAGCGCGGCGAGATAGAAGGCGTATGCGACGTGGAGAGCATAGGTCAAGTGACTGTCCCTCTCCTTTCCAGAAAGGGCCCATCCTAAACATATAGACTGGAGAGCGAGAACTGCGGCAAGAAGTACGGAAACCAACAGCTTCCACATGCGAACCTGGGAGCGGGAATGTATGTAAGCAGGAAGCACCAGAGGGTTTTGCAGTCGCTTGCCTTGTTCCAGAATGCTACCTCATTGATTGGGTAGCCATCCACGAAATCTTCTGGACGGGTGACATCGAAAGGATCTCGGAGGAGAGACTCATCCTGTTCACCGGAGGTGGGAAGTTGAATTTTAGGGTGCCGGGACCTGTTAGCATACAAGACTAGGATACTCCCAATACCAGTAGCCGCCAGAGCAGCAGCGATTTGCAGCTGGTACTGAGGCATGCGCAAGCAATCAGAATAAGCTGGCAGTTGAATACCAACAGCCTCCAACGCAGCTGCGGTCGCTAATAAGACATACTTACCCGAGACGAAATTCTGACTCCGTAGAATATTTTGGATCCCGGAGCCGAGTGCCGTTTGTCACTGACTTGGTAGCCACCCATACGGGTCATGTCATCATCGTGTTCATCGACCTCCACGTTCCCGTCGTCGCCCATCAAGGTCATGGAGCCGTACAGTCAAAAAGGCGCTCACGGACCCATCATTTATCATATTGGTCAAGAAAGAGCGAGATTCAAGGCCTGCTATAATTTGGGCCAGCCAAATAAGTGGGTATCGCAATGCCTCACTGACAACAGAAGGACGTGTGAAACGAGGAAATTTTACTGATGGAAAATGACATGCAATGTATTGGCAACTGCCAATATCATCGCAAAGAACGAAACAGTTTCTGCTACTGCTTGTGTAGATACGGGTTTGTACGATCACTCTCAGGTATACTTTCATGGTGCACGTGCGACAATGCAACAAAGCCCATAATGTGATGGTGTGCCACTGTGTCGTATCACCACTTTATCACCCTAATCGTTCTTACCTTGCCTGTTCGATATTGCTGTCCCATAGTTGTCGCGACAATGGGATAACACATGACACGACGGTGATTCATTGTATCATTGTGTCACTTTGTTGCTCTATTCTTCCTTTTTCCGCATGTCCATTGTGACGATACGGGTAGTACGATGGCGATTATTGCACCAGTGAGTTGCTCCCTCGCCGCCAACTCTCGACTGCCCTCGTGTCGCATTTTCAGGCCACCGTGCCGTGGTGGCCGCGTTTCGCACGACTGCTCACATCTGACAAGCTGAAAGAATATAGCAAGACTTTGAGATGATATAGGGGAAATAAGTCGATTGGGGACGAATGTCAATTAGGCTAGTTAGGGAGAGTTGCAGCTATTAGCAGAGAAGACGACTCGAGTTGGCGAGTTGCCAGTCGAGACAAGAGGGTGAGCTGAGATGTCACAAAGCGTGTTCGAGCCAGAAAAGTGCTGGAAAGGAGAAACAGGTGAGCCGGAGTAGAAAAGCCGCGGGACGTACGTCGCTGATTTATTAATCTGATGGGGCAATGAGGCAGGCGGGAGCGGTGGGGGCAATCGGGGACAACGCGTTAGTGGGGGGAGGGGGTAGATACAAGGTGCGCTTGAGTTCTTAATGGCAATGTCAATGACTGAGGCGACAACACAAGTTGGAGAGCACGAGGCGAGCAGGCGATGGTTCGAATAGGGCGTGCTAGGCGTTGACGAGACATGTGAGTATTGGCGGGACAGGCAATCGGCCAGGGGCACTAGGGTTAGGTGGTAAACAGGGCACGGTACCGGGTGTCGACGGGACGCGCTGGCTGGCTGACTAGACGTTTTTCGGCGCTGGCAGGACGCACTACGGCTTGATGCTCGGTGAGGTTGAGGAGGTGTCAGCTGAGTCGATTTGAGCAGCGAGCATGATGACGAGGGTGAGAAAAAAGACTAAGCCAGCGAGTGTGAGTTGCAGAGCAGAATAAAGAACTCCGAAAGGGAGTTGAAGGAACGCACTTGGGGTCCGCGAATGGAAGCACGTCGAGCACGAACGAGAGATGAAAGGGGGTATGCAGCTTGAAAGTGGAGGAGCAGCACATAAAACTTGTCCAGGAAATCATGCCAAGCAGTGCTAACATCAGTCTCGACTCGATTTGATGGAGGGTAGCCCAGCACCCCGTACATACATGACTCGTAACCACATTTTAAATAATACTTGGCCAGAACACTAGACAGATCAGAGAGTTTGAGCCACAAAACTCGCCCCCAGAAGGGCCATCCCCTGGATGCCCTCAGACAGATCACCAAAGAGTACCCAGATAAGTCTGACCAATTTAGACGTTATCAGAGGTACTACCGCGCAAGTCCCTCTTTCCATCAATACTAAGTGTATCAGATTTTGCTACCTCGTCAGAGGATTTGACACAAGTCTGCGGCAGCCCTGATACCACGAGGAAGAAAAAAAAGGTTAGCAGGGTAAGATGCCTTCAAAGACAGAAAGGTCTATTACCAGAATCTCTCCTCGACTCCGAACTCCCAATCACGACGAGGCACTTTTTCACGTCTTTGTGGTCCTTGGGGGGAGGGATGTCATCGAGTCGCACTCGCATTTTCTCGTTCTCTCTGATACTGTCCTCGTCGAAAGTGTATTTCATTTGGCTTCCCAGATTGAGATCCCCCTCCGCCGGTGGTGTTGATGACACCATCATTAGATGGATTGGATCTGTCGGATCAAACACCACGGACTTCGTGCTCCAGCCGGACCACTTCTCTTCGTCATACAATATGGTGTAGATGATGGCGACAAATGTAAAGAGACCAAGGATCGTCACGGGGATGACGGTATAAGCGTCAAGCCATGAATGCATGGACCATCCTAAGGTATGGGTGGTCTGATTTCCATGTATGGACACCTTGCCATTGGCCGAAATATTGGCTGGAGGTGCAGAGAATGCAGATCGGAGATACTAGATGTGTGTTGGGTTCGTTTCTTGCACAGAATGATAAGCAGAAACTCACCGTTCCACTAAACTCGATGACGCCGCGCCAATATTGTTCCTAGATTGTGCAGGCCATCAGCGAGGTGTCACGGAAAGTAGTAGGAATGCTTACCATTTCTCGTAGCAACAAGTTGGGGTCCACAGATCCATCGTCTGTTAAAGAAATCGTATACAATGCATCACCTATGGAGTTTGATACCAAGCCCTGGGAGTTCGAGGATTCATAGTTTATCACACTGGCCAGGAAAAGAGCGAGGTTCGAGTTATCAGAAGTCAGTGCTGTTGAGTTGACTGATACAGTCACATTCAACAAACCAAGCCCATTCCCATAGGTGACCAGCAATGTGGTCAACTGTGGAACAATTTCACAACTCGTCGGCTGCAGAAATGCGTACTTCCCAGTACCAGCAGATGTCACGCACTAAACCGGGTCCAATCAAGCCCCGCCTGCCCGAGAGGAAAAGGGCAAACGAGGGAGTACATGATACCAGTATCATTGGTAGAGCGTGCGAACTCATTCTCACGAGTCACATACTCCTGTCTGGCTGGGTTTCCTTGACCGTTGCGTCAGCCCAACCATATTATAATACCACAGAATCATCAAACCTTCTGTACAAGTCAGATTATAAGCAGACGCAAGTACGTAGCTGGTTTCCGTAGCGAATATCCCGACGGGGATCGGGGCTTGAGAAATGGTGATGTTGTTCAGCGATGGCGAAGGAATTTGGGAGCATATCACGTCTGCAGTGAGGCCCTGCTGAAGTACAGTAAAGTTGCTGTAGTAGAGGAGCGTCGCCGTCTCGTTTAGATTGAACTGGAGGTTAGAGGGGATATATCCCCCAACAAAATTAAGACCGGAATTACTTGTTGTTACCGGCAAACGTGTGTTATTGAAAGCCATGGCCGGAAGAATACCACCTAATGTCTCTGAGCTTTATGTAATAAGAAAAAGATTGCATATTGAACATACCAGTGGATATATTGTATGAAACTCCGTTAAAGCTCAGTAATCCATTGGCTCCAGAACCAGCCCGCGCTGTATTGATCCCACTAAGGAGGCCATCGATGTCGATGATTTCAACAGAATTGCCACGAAAGGCTAAAACCAATGTTACTTAACAGACAATAAATCGAAAAAATAGCTTACGGACTGCATTTCCGCTCAGCACGAGCTCATTGCGAAGCTGTTGTTCGAAATATCCACTACCGAGGTCGAGCTCCAACCCTGTGGCGTTGTTGGTCATTGTCAAGAACTTTGGTGTTAAGAGGGTTGTCCAACTATGAGACACGAGTGAGAGTCAGAAAGAATCAACTAAGATGTGCGTACCTTGAAACCAATATGACCGTCAGCACCCAGATGAAGTATGTCAGCAAGGTCAGGAGGGGGTAGCGAGAATCGGAGAATCTGTGAGCTTTGATCATTACGATTCCGGCTGTAACTTCAACCAGGGCAATAGGCTCTTTCATGCGGCATCGCAATGCCTCCTTGAGAGATGCAGAGAAGGACCTGTGAGCCGGGATGTCAACATGTGTCTTGTTGATAGGAGACCGCGTACATTGTACCAGCGACCGCCAATACCGTTGCAAACAATGAAACAACTGCTGTCATCGCTCGTGTATGCATGAAGACGAGGATGCCCAGAGTATGGCCATTAAAAATGAGAGGGCCGTTCAAAATTCCTCTGGGGATGACAAGCTGACCATTTCTCAATACTTCGATAACAAAACCCCATGCGAAGACAAGAAGGAGAGCCTGCACTACTCCAGTAGCAGCGATGCGGAGAAGGGTTGAAAGGTGCATGATGGAGGTTCAGGAGCGAACAGAACGAGGGCGATGAGAGTCCAAGCTGCTTATGAGCGTCTTCAAAGGAAATGATCGCGCTAAGCGCGCACCAGCGGTGGTTTTCACCAGCTGGCCGTCCTCGTGCAGCGGACTCATAACCTTATCATCCGGTTTACGCGCGATGAGCAATCTAGGGTGAAATTGCACACAGGAAGGAGGTGGATCCGTGAAGGGTATGGGTACCCGTCGAGGAGTGGATGTAGCGCTTGGCCATCATCACAACAAAACCGAGATCGGCAAGTGAGCTTGTCAGACGAAGAGTTGGTGAGGTTTTCAACGCTCCCGTCACCTGTGTCAGTTGAAAAGGATCTGACTTTGATGCAAACATACGAACCAGCAAAAAAAAAGGTCCAGGGGGTCATAGGCGTCGTTGATTTGTTGGGTGGGGGCATGCCTCATCTGGCAGCCGAAGAACGAATTCCTCCTTGGTGCATGTCTCGCATATATTACGGCTGTGTCGATATGGAAGCGAAGGCTGCGCCTCATCTAACTAAAGCAAAATTGCATTGGTAAATGGGCGTCAGGTAGTAGTTATGTACATCATATCCGAAACTCACCAAGAGCATGCGGACCACAGGATAATGGGCTTGCATCAAGGCAAACCGACATTTGAAAGCATTGGAAATACCCTTACTCTTGTCACGCACTGAACCCATGGTTCACTCGAATGCTTAGTATCATAGAGTCATGTCAATCAATTGGACTGGCCCCAGTGTAACGCCAGTGACCACGTAATTTGAAGTCCGATGAGTATGTGGTGATCGAGCGCTCAAGGAGTCAGGACCCTTCCGTAATGAGTCGTGGGCTTCGTGGGTCATCAGGCCAGCGTGGAGCCAGGGACGTGAAGGCCATGCATTTTGGGGGATGACGACCTGGTCTTTCATCCGTACTGTGCAAACCCTGTGTGAAAATGATGAAAACCTGCGCCACCGTGATGTGGAGAAGTACCATGCCACATGATAGGAGGTTCAGCGGCAAGCAAAATGACCTGTATATGTCCTTGGGACAAATGATTGCAGCCAGTCACATCCTCATGCACTATTTGGACAGAGGGCACAACTCGCTTTGTGTGCAGTAAGGGACCCTGTATGAAATTATGTACCCACCTACAGGCAGAAGAAGTGCCGATAAAGGATCATGGATAGCTTTTCTATTGGTGGCGTTGGCCATCGTAACATCGTTACAAGAATTAAAACTGGCAGGTAGAAGAACCTAAGGTTCAGAGAGCCCTGACAGCTAATCGAAGAGGGATTTAGATGTATGAAGCATCTGGCTCAGTGCGAACAAACAAAGAACTTACCGGCCAGAAGTAACACCTCGTGGGTAGTAACCACACAGACGAATAAGAAAAAAGTTTTACTTCGCCAAATTCCACATTAAGCTATGTTACAGTAATGTCATTGATGGCGGTGAATAGGATGCAGGTGGGTTCCAAGAGAAGGGCACCAGGAAGGCTTGTCATCAATTGGGCGAGGAACTCATCCTTGTGTCATCATTCGAGAAATGCTATGAGATTGGCAAGTATGATCCTACAGTGAATTAGGTTCACCTTCCAGTGTGGGTTCACAGCAGTCAATGATGACTAGGACGCAGAATTTCAGGTCTGTCTCAAGTGGCAGAGTCTCTTTGGAGATGGTTTTCAAAAACCAGAGACAAGTGATCAACGATGCATGGTTTTGAACCACACTGCACACTGGACGAACAACCTAACTGACAACCCCTGACAAGCACATGAACGACGCAATACACTCAACATTTTATATTGATATCATAGGAAGCTTCTGTAGTCCATTCCAGTACATGACGTTCTGATAATACGAAATATCGACTGATTCTGAGTTGCGAGAAAGACAGCATACCCCCCTCACTATCCTCCCGAGTTAATGTGTCATAGAGTTCTATACCGTCCGAGAGGGCCGTGTCATCATCTTCAACCTCAGGCAATTGTGCTCATCAAAACTTCGATCTGGGGTCTGCGAACTGGCTTAGTGCATGAGAGCACGTGAAGGGGTGAAATTTTGGGGGGTGGCAGTGGCCAGACATTGGTGGCGGGGAGCACTTCCCGTGCTGTCTCACATGCCCAAACAACCAGGAGAGGGCAAGCATAAGGGCCATGCACCACCCTTCACTATATCACCTTCAACCTCATCGTCATCATC
>JBBPJU010000594.1:0-20115 GCA_038088875.1 Austroboletus festivus
ACGACTCGTCCGACAGCGAGCTTGGCTATATCCCTACTTCCGCACCCGATGAGACCGCTGGGTCGCCTCGGCCGTCTTCTACAGCACCGACAGCGGAGCAAGGTGCTGACACTGTGACGTGTCTCTGGGATGACTGTGGCATCGTGTTCACCCACTTGCCCACTCTGATTGAGCACATACACTCGAGTAAGCACTATTCTGTTGTCACGATCGCAATATGACACATCTACAGACCACATCGGCGTTCATAAGTCAAACTATACCTGCGAGTGGGCCACATGCACCCGCCGTGTACTTGCGCAGACATCTCGTTTTGCGCTCATCTCGCACATCCGTTCTCACGGGAGAAAAACCATTTATATGCTCTCGACCAGGCAAGTAGATCCCCTGGCCACTTCGTTTACATCGCAAAGCTGATTGTAACTCAGAGTGCGATAAATCATTTACCCGCTCAGATGCCCTCGAGAAACACATGCGCCTCCAGCACAACATGCCACCTCCCCCGTCTGGCCGAGGCGGATCCCTGAAACGCAAGCGTGGCGACTCGCCTCAGCCTGGGACCCCGAACACGCAACCAGTCGAGCCACCCTCTGCCTTCAACACGTTCAAGGTTGAACCCCGATCACCTTCTGAGGCGGGTGCACTGGGAACCGACTACTTTGACAATGCTATTCCCCAACAAGACGAACACGTCGACAATGCAACAGAAGACGAGGACGAGGACGATGGCTTGCCCCCACATCTGGCACGGCTCATGGACCCTCAAACGGGACTTGTGCTTGGTCGGTCGCCAGCTCTTGTCAGGTATATTATCCAGAAAGCCAAGATGTGATATGCGCTCATTGAGGAATTGAGGTAAATTGATCCGACTTTTGGATAACCTATGTATTAACCAAGCGCATGCACAGAGTGGTACGGGCCCAGGTAGGGGAAGAAAAGCTAAAGAAAGAAACCATGCTGGACGACCTCATCAAAACCATGTTTGGGTGGGTAATCCCGACGAGCTTTGGTGCATGCATTAAAACACGTTGTAGGGACGAAGAGGCAGCACCTCTTATGTCGACAACTATAGCCGTCTCACAGCCTCTTAACTACTCACAACTTCAGACATGTACAACAGTCGCATCGACCGCACAACCAACATTACCACGAACCCTATCTACCTCAATATGCACCGGCGCGCTACCCCCATCCTCCATAAATGTTCTTGTTGGCCACAAATACCATATTTCACCGTTGTCTGTTCTGTTTGCATGTAGTTGTCTATATCCTTGATGAGGACGCTTGCAAAACCCGACATAACTAAAAGCGATTCCTACTTTGTGGTTGTTTCGTGAACAAGTGAGTAATGAATACCAGCAATCACTTCTCGGAGCGTAATCTGAATGGGCAGTCGGGAATATGATTGTCAACGTCGGATTGTATGTTCTATTATTACCAATTACCAAAAACGCGTCACTTCTATGAAAACATTGCGAAGATCTAATCCTGAATCATAGACCCGTGTACATTCATATTGCCGTCGTCGGAATACACAGGGTTGATGTTGCACTACAGGCTCTTAATACCAACGACGCAGGATTTCTGGTTTTGAACCAACCAACCAAGTTACCAATACTCCACCGACGTATAAGACCATGTCCACGCGCTTCTTCACATTTTGTATCATCACAGGATGGCCCTCTTTCATCACGAGGTTCGCTCGTCTTTAACCCCTACGGGCATGCCAACAGCTCTTGACGACTCGATTACTCGTCACGGTCCAGGATGTGATTAGTGCACACTCGTTGAGCAACTCGATGGACAAGTATACATTATCACTTAAGTCTACAATTATGGACAGCACACGGACCAGTCAGAGTTTTGGGACGAATATGTCACTCTGGCGGTTAGGCCTCAGCGCTCAGCTATACTCAAATTTTCTCGCGGGAAGATTAAAGTACATGGCACGACGGCGTTGATGATGCCTCAGGGAGAATACCGGCACGGACAACCCGGAGCTACCACTTTGGAGTTATTGCCTTTTGCCAGTGTTGGTCGCCTGAGCGATCACCTCAGCTCGTACCTGTCTTTGGTGTACATGTCACTACTGTGGCTTCCTAGTGACCTACACATAACCTTGTGCAAAAATCAACGCCACTATCGCAGAGTTGGGAGATGTGATGGGTCTGGTCAGTCGCTCGAGAATTACCGGGTCTCAGTTAACAAAGATATGGTCGATGCGGACCTGTGCAAAGAGCGAGACGAGGGAGAACGTGGTCAGTACCACGGAGATTAAGCTAGTAGTGGTACATGTTCCATGCTCAGCGCTCAGGGCTCAGGTGGTCACGTGCAACATCAGAACGTGTGTGCCAGGCCCAAGTCCGTTGCGGATCGCTAGGAGTAGTGTTCTGGATATTCGGAGCAACATGAGTATTGACTTGCCTGATATGAGTCAAAATGAAACACACAAATACGCTTGGGTTCTTGTGGTTCAAGAAAAGGTGCTACTCAGGATGATGGCTTTTTCGTCGGAGTGCGAAGAGTTTCAAATCCGTTCACTCACCTCCAAGTCATGGCACTTATCACGCTCTCCGGGTATCCATGTGCAGGCAAATCTCGTCGGGCGACGCAGATTAAAGACCACCTCGAACGACGGCTCGCAGACGCGTCTTACGCCGGCCCATCGCTATCCGTGACGATCCTTTCCGATGATGTGCTCAATATATCTCGGTCCTCTTACAACGGTGCGTTATTTCGATATGAATAGGCTGCACATGTGGCCAACGACACAATATGGATGCACGACGGCGACCTATTGGACATGAAGACAGCCCATCAGAAAAACCAGCTCGTGGAGCCCTGTTCACGGCGCTTCAACGTCATCTCGGCAACGACCGTATCGTCATCGTCGACGCGCTCAACTACATCAAAGGGTTCCGGTATCAGATGTACTGCGCTGCGAGGGAATCCAAGGTGCGCGTATGTACGGTGCGTCAAACTCGACCCCAGTTCACGTTGTGATCGAACGGCAGCACGTCTGAATGAGTGAAAAGTAGGTTTATGTGCTCGCACCGCCGGAACAGTGTCGTGAATGGAACAGGGCACGAGATGCTGCTCAGTCTTATGCACCCGAAACGCGAGCCTAGCACTTATTCAACCGATATCCATGTCTGACCTTTCTTCATCAGCTTGGATAACCTCATCCAACGATATGAAGAACCATCGTCGATGGTCCGGTGGGACTCGCCTCTCTTCACCGTACCATGGACGGACCCTGATATCCCCGCCGATGACATCTGGCGCGCAATCACCCAAGGCCTCGTCAAGCCTCCCAATACAGGCACCCAAGCCGTGCGTTCGACTCACCCTCTGTCAAGTTCCCTACATTCGACAGACATCCTTACAGGTCGTAAAAGCACCCACAGACGCACTCCATGCGCTCGAAAGCACCAGCACCGCCGTCGTCACCGCCGTCGTGGCCGCCCAATCTGCCTCCCCGATCCTGGGAGGCATCCTCTCTCTCCACATCCCGGGCCCACTCATGCCCCGGATTACACTCCCACCGCGCCATGTGACTCTGTCGGAACTGCAGCGACACAAGCGACAGTTCGTCGCGACTCACAAGCGCGCGATCACCTTGGGGACGATGGAAAAGGGCCAGATGGACTGGAGCGATGCGAGTGTGGTAGCCAAGTTTGTGGCGTATCTCGAAGAAAATATAAAGTCTTGATGGAACGAATGGATAAGATTTTTTCCGAGGTGTATGCAAGTATTTGAATTTGGTGACAAGTTTGCGTTTTGACCAGAGAGATTTCATTTATGTAACCACGTTTTGATATTGCGGGCTTGAAACTAAAGAATATGTGAACCTCGTGCTCGATGGTTATCTCTTACAAGAAGCCTGCAAACGATGTACCTTTTGGTAACCCGAGGGCAGTACAAGGTAACATAGCAAAGTTCTCTTGGAACGTTGTGTGGACGAGAACCGAGTTCTTCCCCTGTCCAACGTGCGATGGGAAATGTTTTGCGATCGTCAGTTCGATCAAATGGCGGCACCACTGACCCAAGATACGTGATCGGGCTACTGCAGGACATGGAAGACCGCTGGCCACGAATGGAATCCTCTGCAATCATGATCTAGCCACGCCCACGCGTTCGTCCAAGGACCGCACGAGGGCCGCGATGGCCGTTGATGGTTTGTTATTCACGATGGCCGACGGTGTCCGTCCCGTATCACCACCATCATGTGCACGCACACTATAATTATAACAGTGCATCATCCTATCCCGATCAGTGGCATGCATCAGCGCCAGCGCCCATCAACACCATCGCCTCCATGCTCCATCACGCCAGAGGACAACTATGCCATGTACACACATCCGGCGTCTAACGACTTGGGGTCTTTCAAAAAGGATAAGTCGACCCGGTGATCCTTTGACTTGGTACCCCCCGTGATGTGGACGTGCCAAGATCACTTCACGACACTCAAACTCACATGTAGAGGCTAGAGGCTGTCTGATTCGGGTATTGACCTGGGTGCCTGACACTTTTTCCAGGACTGGCGGTCGGCCGTAGTGGAGCGTTGGCACATGGATGGGATCATGATGGCGGGTTTGACATCGATCGACAGTCGGCCTTTTGCCGTGACAGGAGTGACATTGCCTCCCTTGTACAACCTCGTCCGAGGGGAGAAGCGCTCAACATAACGTTGGGTGAACAAGAAAGCGTGCGGCTAGAACGGGAAGGAAGAAACGTAGACGGACTAGAAACACTTGGTTGACAGCGCTCATGTTTCGAATTTGGAATTACACCCGTCTCGGTGGCAACACATTTAAATGATGGATGATAGTCATACACACAGCTTTCAAGCCAAAAAGGGTACGTACAGGCAAGAGGGTAGATTGAGCGAAACTAGGGTAGCAGGTAGTGTTTTTTTCCGCCACAGGTACAAGGGGGAAAAAGGGAGTACGTCTCTGTGAGCAGCGTCCCATCCCAGGGGAGAAAGGGTGGCGGGATATAGATAAAAAGTTTTCCAACACACAACTAGGGATGAAAGCGAAAAAAAAAAAAAAGTAACGGGGAATATATAATTACGATAGATCCGTCACCTTGGCGCTCCTCGTTCTCGCACGGAATACAATATTCACCTGCGTCTAGGTACATCGTCATAAGCGACACGTTGATCGACGTGGACGTGTACTCCGTGAACGGCCTTGTCAGAGTCGGCGTCCTCACTGACGATCGGTAAGATGACCTTGGTATCTCTGCCAGGGGTGACATCGGAGTTCTTGTCGCCGTCCCAATTGACCTCTTCCTTCCCAGTGGCGGCGCGGGCAGCTCCGACACCGCTCTTGGTCTGGGTATGCATATCACCGAGGGTATACGTAATGTTGCCACGTCCGCGTGCGACACCTGTCGCGCTGAGACTACCGGAACCGCCACTTGTACCGCCAGACCCGCTCGTGTTGAAAGTACCGCCCTTCTCGAGGGAACCTCTAACACCGAGAATGATGCGCATGCTCATCGTGGCGGTGAGTACGCCCGCCATGCTAGTGACGATCGTCTTGATCGGGTCATCGTATCCTGTGGGGGTCATGATGAAATAAAAGAGCACGTTGGCGAGGTTGACGATGAGGACGGCGCCGTAGAGGTTAAGGTTATCACGGAGCATGAGACGCCAGGGGTGGAGAGGTTTTGCCTTGAGAGAACGGATGGAGCGAGCGAGGGCGAGTGTAAATGTGGTCGCATAGAGGACGGTGGGCGCGAGCCAGTAGATACCGACCCAACTCTGGTTGTTCAGAGGCCCTGCAATGCAACCCTGACCATCGAGGAGATGAACGGAGCGGTAGAAGCCACAGCATATGGCTGTAACGACTGCCTGGACGAACAAGAGACCGAGTAGTAGCGAGCGAATACGGGGTGCATGATCGTAGATGGCGGTCACACGAATGACGTGTACAGACGATGAGGCAAAGAGAAGAATGGCAGTACAGATGGGTTCATAAGGCCAGAATCGCATACAGTCCGTCTCTTGTACTACGGAGGTGGAGAAAAACATGGCGCCTAATCGCGTACCAAGTGAGCTGCAGATAAGCGCTGACACGAACGGACATACCTGTAACGACAAAGTCTGCTAGGACCCATACCTGGAGGAAGTAGTAGAGCGACTTGAGCGCTGGCCATGCCTTTGTACGACTGAGACGGTACGTTCTTGGTGTGAGTACGAGGGTGTCCCAGGCGAGTACGGTGAGGGTGCAGACATAGAAATACTTTTGAGCAGAGAGATGAGGAGAGAGATTGAGCGAGTTGGGGAGTTGAGGCGTCGTAGTGCTGTTACCGGACATGGTGGGAGAGAAAAGACCGAAGAGAGATCGAGTCGATGCGATGGGTTTTTATTATTATTTTTTTTTTGAATGCATAGCCCATCAATGATTATTATGTAATACTCATATGTATATATCATTATTATTATTTTAGCGCTCCCTCATCAACCTCGTCGTCGTCGTCGTCGTCTAGCTCGACTTGTTGTCTCAATGTCGACGAGCGAGCCAACATCAACTCAGCAAGGAACAAATGTGAGCTCAAGCGTGCCCTCCCCGCCTACCTCTGAATCACAATCCAACTCGGACACTGCAGCGCTATATCTGTACGTGTCTCCCACACCGCCTCAACATCGCCCGTGTTAATTGTCCGTTTTTGTACACCTCTTTGCGATCATCATGGACTCGACCAGCTTCACGTTTCTCGCCACCATCTTGATCCTCGTTCTCCTCTCCGCTTCCCTTGTTCTCAGATCATACATTCTCCGAAGGCGGTATAGGCAACACTTTCGCCAGGCACTCATCACTGGCTTGTTTGCCGACATCGATCACAGTCCGTTTAACGGCGCAGGTCAATTCGATGCCTTACCCACATCCCGTCGTTCCGCTCGGCGACCCGGCCCAAAACCTGTATTGTGGGACACCTGGACACCACACCATCCGGATAAGGATTCGACATCCTGGACTTCCATTGCCGTAAGTACTTGAAACCTATCTCGTAATAGGGCGTTCCACCAACGATCTAAACGTTCTTAGCCAGTTGCTGTGAACTGCGTCCCCTCTTTATCCCCATCGACGTTGATATCGCTCTCTCAACCTATTACCGGACCTTCCTCCCCCCAACCCGATATCAGACCGCGTCCTTTTATCTTCTCTCAGCTCCGTCTCCCTAGCCCTCTTTCGCTGGCTGCAACACCCTCCCGCTCGTCTCAATCACACAGTCGATCACCTCTCAAATCTACCCCGGGATCACCCGGTACGAGTATGCAGACCGAAAAGGAAGCTGCAACACTTTCCGTCTGCGTGCTCATCGCAATGCCAGACGAATCCGCTCCAGTCTATCATCCAGCAACCGACACCAAGGGTAAAGGCGTAGACCCACTGTCACTCGGGAGTGACGGTACAAACCAACGGCGCAATCCTCGTGCTCGTATATCCACCCGTACCTCCGATGAAGGACTACCAGTGCTCGAGTTTGGGGCAGTCGAAGTGGCGGTCGGCGAGTGGGCGTGGAGCATATCGGAAACGTGATTTATTCAGATTACCTGTATCAGCCTTGGCTTATCGATACTTACCCTAGTTTGTATTTGCTATACTAATGTACTTCCCGATTTACGTTCTATGCTCGCACTTGACAGGTGAAACATGCACGTACCGGCAAAGACGTACTAGCCCTGGTGCCTGTCCACGATTTCTAGACCAAGCATTGAATGCCCACACGTCCTCGCACGCGACGAATCCTGGGGTATTTGCATTTTACCCATGATGTTCAGGTACGTTCCCTTAACGTGCCTATCCACTCATAGATCTGATGTTGAATAGTAGTGATGGCGATTGTGATCGACCGTGACAAAAATATATTGATATTTGACACCTGTCAATTGTTATATTACAGGGTTTGTAGGGACAGCGCCAACCCAGTGCCAGCACCCACCAGTCTCCCGTACGCGGACTCTCGGCCGTTAGGCCTACCTTCCAGGCATGTATTGGTATTGGTTCGTCCATTGGGATTTCGGGCACCGGGCCTGGACCATGCCACAGCGGCCCCCACGACATATCAATGCCCTACTTGCAGAGGGGCCGTGTGTCGGGATGGGAGGATGAAGATCGAAAACCGTACATCATGAACCTGTTGTTGACGAAAACTTTGACCGCCGCTCTTAAGCCGACTCGATCGCTTTGACCGTTGTCTGTAGCAGTGAGTGATCGGTCCATGTCGACCTCTCTCATAGCAGACGCCCACAGTCAATATATCGACCACCATCATCTCTGCTCTCCATACTCATTTCAACTATTCAACTTGCCAATACCATCATTCCCGCTGGGGGCAGTAGTGCAACACCTCCCATATGTCGTTCCTCGCGGGCGTGGACCTGACTCCAAACCACAGGTGACAGTGGTGATCAGCGCCAACCCAACGTGACAGACTCTTTCTTCACTGGCCGAGACATGCGTCCCCTCAAAGAGGTCCACCATGCCCGTTGGACAATTATCGGTCCCTCGTACGTTGAATGCTCCGCCCAATCCTAATTCTTTTCTGACAGTCATTCAGAGTGGTCGTTACTCCAAAACAAACCACTCCCCTTTATCTGCCAAACAGGCACTCATTCCCAATACGCGGGCAATCGTGAAACGGATAAAAGAACATGGAGCTATCGGAGACAACCCGGCGCCACTGAGATCCACCCAGATCGACTTTATGGACGAATGGCCATCCCGCCTGGGCTCCATATCGCCAGAGGTGACGTTGACTGGTGATTCACGGTCAACCAAACCACTGCTACGTCCAGCTGATGCCTATTCCTGTAGCGTGTTCGAACAAAGTTAGGTTAAGTAGCATCATAAAACATGGCACACGGACCAAGCGGTAATCTGACCACTTCTTTCAAGTCAAAGAATTTTTTTCCCAGGCATAGGAGACTTTACAGCGAGAATGAGAATTCGTGGTAACCCAGCACCCATCTAGTCCGCTCGACTCACGTCTCCAGTCCGATTTGCAGATAAATATGTTAGGACGGCAATCGACTGTTTCACTACACCTATTGCCCCGAAACTGGGGTCGGATCGGCATATTGTCCGGCTTGCGTCGGAGGGCGTCGAGTCACTCGATCCATCTTTATATCTGTCTTCCATACTACTATCGAGCTCAAAATCAATACTGTGGACATGAAAAGGTCCACAGCGGATTGCGGCGATGATACTTCTTCCAGGAAGGGTAATAAACCGACGTTTGGCATGGCCGGTATACCGTGTCTGACTCCAAACTCGGTTTGTTCTCCCTAGTTTCCGAATCCCTGACGTTCGTCGATGTTCAAGTCAGCCCAGGTTACCACGATGCAGTCAACGTCAGCGAAACAAACTCGGGAGAGCCATCCGTTGAAGTTGCGCATGTATTCGGTGAATTATCAGTCGTCCTGCCTTGCAGCAGCGATGAGGCTTCAGATCATCCTCTCGAGCCCGAGGACGGCACTATTTGTGTTTCCATCTCTTCCCTGATGGCTGTTGGTGACCAAGCCAGTCCAGCGTGGATATAGCAAGACAGTCAAGGTCAATACAACAGACGTGGAAGAGCACTTTGCAAAACTTTTACACGCAATCGGTATCACGGTTATCTCGCCTTCTAGGATGCGTGAAACTCCCTCGACGGCAATCCCTATAAAAGTAATGGAGTGTTAGCCACCGTTGCCAATTTCGAGGGCGTTCGACTTTGAGACTGGCATTCCGTTCGTTAGGATATTCTTCTCACCTTTCTTATGTCGACGTGTCTCTCAGTTTGATACGCAGGCAACTGCTCCAGAAACCATGTGCAACGAGGACGGCAGCAAGGTGGCCTGGATTCGACTGACAGTCATTTCCACGATGTTTAAGGGTGCGACGAGCCTGATGTCGCAAACGGAAGTTATCATACCTTGGGAGGCAACGATAAAGCGGGCTGACGTATGGTAGCCAACCCCCGCTTGAATCAGCCTGGCTCGGTCGCTAAAATAGCGAGGCCCAAGACTGGAACTTCCGATTCACTCGGCACCGGTCGATTATTATACCTTAAGATCATGGAAGACTTTTGACTCTCGCTTTCCTTCTTTGTATACATCTGGACTTCATTCGTCTTCCCATCACCTTTGCTTTCAAGTCCTGGGCTCGTGAGGCACCCTAAATATCCGCCCCTTTCCCTGGACCGCTTTGGAAACGAGTTTGGTCTCCTGCCAGTCCTCAATACCACGAAGTTTCCACTAAAAATATTTTATGCCACTCCTGGACGACATTTCTGATCACCAAGAGCGGCACATCTCTTGTTAACAATCTTCCCGCTGTCCTGCCGGCCTCGGATGCCTGATGGTATGGTTTTACTTGCCCATTAAGCATATGTTTCCTTGATGTTCAGTTTCGAAGATCATGCCTGCTTCTCGGTGAAACGAACGCACAGCCGCTGCGCACAGATCTAAAGAACTCGTCCGGGGCCTGCCTCTTCAAATCGCACTTACCTCTCTTTCTGACCCCCCTTTAGAACTCGCAGTAAGCCAGAAGGGGAACGACTTACATTAGCGATGGCATTTTGTGTATCATCTTCCCTCCGATGTTCTCAATCCTCGACTACTTCCTTGATTTCCAATGAAATTAATATAAAAACACAAGCTTTGAGAACTCTTCAAACGAGTCATGTATCGATCATCTCTCTGCCACACGACAACCTCATCGCCTGCCATAAACGCAGAAACTGCCATTACTGCCAGCGTCTATTATGCCACCTCCCTTTTGACGGCCTCCACATGCCTTGTCTTCAACCCGCCCTACCGAAGGCCCAGAGAAAGGTTATAGCGTAAGCATGCTGGCTTACATATATCCCAGTATCTACCATATATACCGCCTGTGATACTGAATGGTGCCGATTCTGTATTTCTGCCTTTTGGCTTAGTGGCTGAACATGGTGGTCCAGTCATTACATATTAGGCAGTGATACTGATAGTGACTGTTTTTTCTCTAGGTCTGGTTTGGCGAATTCGGTTTTCTTCTGCCCCTTTTCAGCTTGATGGCACTTGGTTCCCGCGACGATGTTTTCGAGGGCGCAGATGGTGCGAGACTCGGACTCAGGAGGGATGAGGTTGATGGTTAGGGAAAAATGCATGTTCGGGGTCGAAGTTGGGCATTTACTCTCGTTCTGCCCTTACTTCGTCCAGTGGCGAGACAGCAATAACCACCATGACAAGGTACGAACTTTGAAGCTGGACCTGACCAAGGTTAATCGTGATTTTTTAGCGAGCGAGACTTCAGGCAAAAGTTGGCCAGTGTTCATGGCAATGTCCGAAGCTGGGTAGTTGAACCCAGTCATGCATTGCGTTCTGTTTCCTTGATCATTGGGATGAGTAGCGAGCGGTGGACCAAACTCAGAATAGCTTGGAGGTCAGTTCAAGTTCAAGATAGGCCGAGAATGGGTCTCTTTCTCTAACCTTTGTCAACCCAGTGGAATGGGTGTCAGGCACGGCTGGTCATCTCGTCCCTTTTCTTCTCCATTTCTGGCGACTAGCTTGATTCGCTTTTTTTTTCTTTCTGAAGCTCCTTCATGCATCGGCCACTTAATCTTTGCAGCATTATCCCTCCTCCTTCTCCAACGTCCGAGTGCTTTGCGCTTGCCTTGGTTCGAGCATACATTTGCAGTTGTGCGGCGCTTGGAGAGGGCATTTTTCCACACCATCTTTTTTTCGTTCCTATATTTCATGGTGTTGGAGAGGGCCATTGCGCTCGTGGCAGACTCCCATGATGCACCATTGCTTATGTAATATTACCAGCAGGCAAGACTCGATCTATCACACGCCAAATGGTTATTCTTAACTCAATTACCGTCTCTCGCTACGAGTCTCTTCTTTTCTTCATCAATCTCAAGCTGCCTTGATTCCGGCAGCATTCATGCTCATCAAGGGATGAATCTCCGGGGTTGTTAAGGTCAGTGTGCGAGGGGTTCATTTTGCATGCCATCGGCCTAGCTGGAAGCATCCATTCGAGTCTGCGTTCGAGCTATATGATGGATATTCCAATGATGATTCAATGCGAGTTGAAGATCGTCTCTAGAGTGCTTGGATTATAAACTTCCATTGCACCAGACGATGACCCTGATGTTGGAAGATATTTTGTTTGATCAATAGATCCTGTATGTTCATTTTGGAAAACCTAGTTCGGATATACCCCTGCAAGTCTATCGCTTTGTCCCCGTCAAGAGCGGACGAAGTGGATGAGCAATGTTTGGTGATGCTCACGCCAAACTCGGATAAGTTGCCCTCCTATGACTAGTAAACACCATAGTGGGTTGTGGAGAGTGTCAATTCAACTTGACGGCGACGGGCATCTTACTGATCAAGTTGGCAAACGGCAGTGTCCTACGTGTCCTACACTGGTTTACTAATGCCTACTTCAATCCATACCCGACCAAACATGATGCATGAAGCTGGGACCCTGAGTGCCAGAACCCTTTAGCATCGAGCCACAGCCTCCGAAACTGACATTCGCAATCGTGTACATTGCCCATGCCATTTGCACTTTTTACACCTGGGGCAGGATCAGAAAAGTCCAGCAAACAATGCTTAGATTTATTGTTCAACAGATTGTCCCTGAGACCAAGGGTTTAATCGTGATACTTATTTTTGAAAGAGTTTAAATACAATAAAATAAAATGATAACATTTCATATTCATGGCAGCAAAGGGAGAATAATAAGTCGGATCAAAAGATAAGTTTGTAAAAGGAAATGTTTTCACTGTATATTCAGGAAACAAAGGCTGGATATGATCCCCATAACCATGCTGCATAATGTTCCACTTATTTATTTTGCATCAAATTTTGATCATGAGGTAAATGCATAAGTTGAGTCTGGGCGCAATACATAGGAAGCATCTGTACATTACATTTGAACCACCATCTTATTCATACATGGATTTTCAATATGTACATCGATTTGATTGAGTGGCCCACCTAGTGGCCTCTTAGCATCCCGACTACCGGTCCGATCGGTGCACTCATTGAGGGGCACAAGGACAGTGTAGACCTAAGAACACGCTAGCAATCGTATTAATCCCCCAGCTTGCTGCCTTCAAAGCTAGACCAAGCAAGGCAACGGCAAACAAGTAAGACAAAATACTCTCCACCATTCTCCAAAATGGTTTCTGTGGGAAACAAAGAAAATGAAAAAAGAACAGGGATTGATGTATTGTGTATGCACGTCTCTCGTAGCAACTTGATTAAGCGATCTTAGACGAAGAGCATTCTTTTGCTTTGTGATGAAGGGGACCATCAGAGACCCAGATCGATACTGACAAGGGCAATCAGTAGGTGAATAGACTCAGAAATAAAATGTATACCACTTGTCGCCTTACCATCAGGATGGTGTGAGATGTGGGTTGCGGTACTGAAACGATTCCTGCCCTGATGACTCACGAGGCTTAAATGTCGATAGTGGAACAAAAAAGTAGCGTGGTAGCATACTTGACTACATACTAGCTAGCCATGTAACCGATAGGCTTTTGTCATAGGATGAACGCGCAGGGTAGCGAAGTAGGTCATTGTCCTAGATATGCAAGGCTTTTTTTGTTCGACACACTCGTTTTTTGTTATCACATGCCATTGCATACATAGTTACATATTGTGTCCTACAGCTGTGGTTAGCCGATACATGATAAAGTAATGCACTTGTGTACCTACCAGCTAGCCTGATAGGCTTTTATCATCGGATGGATGGTAGATCGTTGCCCTAGATACGCTATTATCATTTCAATTCAAGTAGCATGATGACTTGGATAACTCATTATCAGGTTTTTTTTGTTCGCATGGGCTGCCGTGCATATCAACAGGACTGTTTTTCATTGGCACAGCGGCGCCCCTACATAGTTACACATCGTATTCTACAGTTACACATGATGGAAGAAGAAAAAAATAGTTTGAGAGAGAGAAGTGGCCTAAATAGTGTCCAGTGATTTCAGGCACGTGACCCACCACCCGATAAGGTTGGGTGTACTGACACAAGTGGCCCATCCATAATGCTGTTGTAATGTAGTAATGCAATCTCATAGTAATCCTGGTACCTCGCAGTAATACAATTATAGTAACACAATTGAACAAAGTGAACATATGTCAATGTTCTAACCACAGTTATTGTTGACCTCTTGTATAAAGCTGCAGCCAGCTGGGTCGTGTATCATCTCGAAATGCCTAAAGTCAAAGTGCCTTGGATGTACCACTGACATTTCGCCCCTCTTACCAGCTGCTCCACTTTCTCCCCCAAACATGCCATCTCTCCTCTGCCATTGACTCAACACCAAATATTTCCTCGTGAAGGTGCAGAGGTGCCAATCATTGTACATCACTCAGAACCAGGCGGCACAGCCTTCACCACTGCCCCATCCAAGGTTTTGATACTCAAGCCCCGAGGGGAGGTTTCAAGGATCAGCCGTGGTGGATATAACTTACAAGAAAAGCTTGGCTGGTTACCTGGTGAGTATGAGGAGATCCGGGTGAGTACCTCCTCTAAAATGATGGTAGATTACTACTGACCAACTGGTAGGCCTTTGTTGCCTGTCTGGCTCGGGAACATCTTGCCATCCAAAAACCATGGAGCAGACAGTCGAAGGATGCATTGCACACTGTTTTCATTAAGGTGAGAATCATACATACAGCTACTTGCAATATTTATGTCTCATCTGATACCATTCGGCTAGGCGAAGGAAAGATACCCACAACTTTTGCAATACGATGGAGACTGGGTTGTATCGGACTTCCTATGAATTTACTTAAAGAATAGTTCTGGGTGCATTTAATTAGTACTTGTACATTAATGTGACTGGATAAGGAACATGATGAGTGACATGATTAGTTCAGTAGTTCAATAAGGATAACTCTTGACAAAGGTAAGCTTCCTTCTCTGGCTGGTGTCCCATCGATGCGCTTTACCTGCACAGTCCAGTTCTTTGAGGATACTTTCATTGCCCACAGAACGGACCCAATGCCTTCATGATCACCTGCCTCCTCTCTGTCCTTGATGACCATACAAAAAGTATCCTTCTTGACAGGTGCATAAGGCTCAAGTGACTTTTCAGGGATATTTTCAATCAGCAGTTGTGCTCCTTGTATTCGGGCAGTCAAGTGAATGGCAAGACAACCACTCGGTGCTTTGCCAGATGGTGATTGGAAGGGATTGGGTATTTCTGTCTTGGCAAGCCGACCAGTATATGTGTCACGCCAACCTGGTGTGATCTTGAAGACTGCTCTGTATGTTTCAAGTGACTTAAGCACATCGGGATGGAGGAGAAAGTCAAAGGCTATCCATATGTGAGCCAGAAAACACTGGGGGCAAGATTAAACTCACATGATCGGGCAGTAGTGGTTACCTACAAGTCGCCGCTATCGATTGTCCAAGCAGAACCAGATGGTCCCATGGTACTAGAGGCATTAACCTGCTCAGAAACAGGGTCTGGGGGTGGAGTAGCTTGTCATGGGGCTACAACCTTGCCTTCAGTAAATGTGGAGGAGACTTGAAGACACTGAAGCAGGGTTAATTTCGCCCCAGCAAGTGTTTCATCCATACTCCTAGCATTGTGTTGTAGATTAGAAGTCAATAAGAAAATGTACAAAATCAGACTTGCCTCATGACCACGAAGTCTTTTGGATATGTATCCAGTCTAAAGGCACCCCGCTCGACAATGCATGTGTTCTTCCCAAATCCACGAATCATCCCCCGCCAACCTTTATATGGGCCTCGAATGATGAGAACCTCTTTGCCACAATAGGCCCCATCCCTGTCATCATGCCTGCATGGGGAACGTGCGAAGAATGTAATGGGGAGTGTGAAGACAATCTAATAAGACTCAGTAAACAAGGATTCAAAACCATAGATACACAGTACATACCGCCAGATTGAAACATGCAGCCACTTGCAGCATCTTCCAGATGGGATCGATTTGGGAGACGAACCCACTTCTGCCTATGGATTCTCCTCTCACAACTACAACATAATCGCCTTCCCTCACATCACACCCATGATCGCTCAGTCGCAATGTGCGAGGATCGGAAACGAAGCTGACATTCATCAAGGGAACTTCTAGTTGCTGCCTTCAGCAAGTGGCTGGCCGGTTCACCATGAATTTAAGCATGCCAGTGAGACGATTCACTTCGACGACAGTTCCAGATGCTCCCTGATGAGGCCCACTCAATACATCCACCACGTCGGCAATTTGAATGCTCTCCTCATAATCATCAGCGGCCAGTCCAACGATGCTAAACGGAGCCCAGATGGGCTGCTCTGGTTCATACGATTCTAACAGGAAGGGAGGAACTTGAAGCTAGAAATGGGGACATTGGTAAAGACCACTTAAATGCAATGCGATGGCCCACTTACTGATACGGAACGCAGGACGTGAAGTCCGAGTCGCTTGGCGACGAAGTGATCGACGTAGCCGAGGCGAGGGCAGCGACGGATGAATCCGGTAAGAATGTTGGCTCTGGCGTGGGTGCCTAGCGTGTAAACGATGTAGTGGTGATTGAGGCAATGCCTCAGTAGAACTCTCTCGATAAACGAAGAACCCTCTTCGCTTAAAGGTGCAGCTGACTCCACATTGGATTGCATAGAATCTAACTAGTGAAACTCTAAGTTACATGGGCGCTATTTATACGAAAAGGGAATAGGATGGGAAACTATTCCCCGCGGGGGTTTCGGAAGTTTACCTGCTATAATAGAAACAGGGAATGGAAGAGCGTCTGTAAAGGGAGAAATGAAATGGAAATGGAACTACCGTAATTGACGGCATGCACTGCCTATGGAAAAGGGGAAGGGCAGTGCATGGGAATCCTCCCACGAATGTGAGAGAATTACCTAAAGGATCTAGAAAGGATGTACGAGATCTATCAGGTAAAGAGAGGGGTAATACCTAGACCGGCGGATGCTGTGTGGAGCGGGAAGGGTGGTTAGGTAACTGACAATAACTGTGGAATAGATCGAGTATCATCCAAAAAGGATCAATCGAAAATAAATAAAAGAACTCCTATTCGGAGTTAAAAGGGAAGAGGTTCTCACGCCTCCTTACATACTCGTACAACTCCTGGGCGTCCCAGGTGAACCACTCCTCGTCCCCGGGTGGGACGTTCTCCTGGTTGTCTGGCAGTGGGGGAGAGGCTGACCAAACGTCTAAAGAATCTCCCCAAGCTAGAGAGCTTGTGAAGTCGTCCTGCAAGTCCGCGAAATGTCCTGAAGAGAAAGAAAAAGACGGCGCGTCCAGCGCCTCAGGATACGGAGTAGGGGAGCGCCTCCATCGTTCCGTAACACTTACTTCTTGCTTACTGGAATCTATCACTGTGATTTCCCCCATGCCGACGTTGATGGAGTTGATCATGCCGAAGCATCCCAGAATGTTGTGGTAAACATTCTGCTGGTTACTGTTAGGGTCTTCTGCAACCCTTACCACATCCCCAATGTGAAATGAGCAGGAGAAGTTGAGCAGTGAGGCTGAATACTCCTTGCCACCTGACAAGAGCACTGTCATGAAACCACTTTCATGTTCGATCTCGACAAGTGTACCAGACTCACGATGAACAGAGTCGGAAATGACCACACGATCCCCTACTTTCCACAACTGTTGGCCAAAAGATTGACAAGTGGCTGTGACAAACATGGGGTCCACCAGGGATTCAGCATAAATGGCGAGCTGGTAAGGCATTGGGGTCTCAACAGCTTCGACCTGGTTCATCTTCAGGGTCATTTGCATTAATCCGGAGACAAAGGTTTGCTTCCAGTATTGATGATGAGGTCGACCATTGAGTGGAGCCAGGGTTCTTCCTGTCAATCCTACTGGAGGAAAGAGGCATTGAGAGGTGGCATCTTGACCGATGTCGTCGTCCGCTTTACGCTTCTTGGGCCGTAATTGTCGTGAAGGCAAGAGAACATGGAGCTCTCCTGACTCCTGTTGGAAAGATGAGCCATACGCAAGATCTCCCCTGTAGAGCCCACATTTTAAAATGATATACCAACCGGGAATCGGAGGGGGTTGCTGGTTCGGATGAAGAGGGAATGAATGTTCTTCGAATGGAATGAGTGACCAGCCGTGGATGCATGAGATATGCGAGACTGGAACTGCGAGCAAAAAACTTTGAGGATTGGCCGCAGCTATCATGACACGACCAGGCAGCCCTTCATACAATGAGGCAGTGAGACCAGCTTGACGCCATGTCTGGACGATAAAGTCTGCCGACGAAGCTTCAAATACATTAGAACACCCATCAATCCATCCGAGAATATGTGATCTTACCAGGTGAGATCTTCACAGACCACAGGGGAGTTTCGAGCACATGCGCTTCAATGACATCCACTGGGGGCAATTCACGGGTCGGGTTGGTCAGAGTCAGAGGGACATCAGATGACATATCAATCTGAGTTCTAGGTTGATAATCGGATAGCAGACGAAGATGTTTTTCCAGGGGGATAGAACAGAAAAGCTCCTCCCGCCACTGTATATTGGAGACAAATGAGAGGCTGGTAACGAAGGCTTCCCAGTACTGCATCTTGGGGTTGTTCTCATATTGAGCATCGAGGATGTTTATCAATTTTTCATATTGAAACTTGCCAAACATCCACTCCTGAATCACCTCCCAGATCTGAGATGAATCCAGAACTGCGACTGAGGGATTGTCATCACCATCATCATTGAGGAATTCGGCAAAACGATCTGCAATCCTGTCGATTACTTCTTGATATCTTGAATGCCTGGCAGGCCCTGCATCAGGAGGGTTCGAGTTACAGTGTCGGGAAATCGTTCTTGGGTCATCGGCATTTTCATCTGAGACAATGAAATCTCCTGTGCTAATCAGCAGTTGGATACTTAGGTTGTTTGACTGTACCTTCGCCTTCGCCTTCCTCTTCCGTTTCACCATCGCTGTCCTCCTGCGCCTCTACATCCAGAAACTGACCCACCTACTATATGGTCAGCGGCAATAAACAGGTGAAATCGAGATGACACACATCACAGCGGGGATGCTTTCTAGATCTTGAAGCCTGACCAGCTTTCTGCTTGTTTTGGGGAGCGAGGGAAGAGGTCGTGCTAGGGCAGGAAGTCTCCCGAGACTGGTCGCCAGATAGGGACACTCCATGAGCAGTCATCGCAGCCTCGACGGCCTTGATGGCTGAAGGAATCCCTCCGTCGTCCTCTGAGAGAGTGAATACTTGATCAGTAATGTATTTCCACTTGGATGGAACATATTGAGGACCGAACCGTGAGCGCATGGTGTTGTCCAACTCAACATAGCCAATGGCGTCATTCGCCCATTGCAATACAAGGGACCATGCGTCCCAGCTGTCCAACAGGTTTATGGAACCTTGGAGCACGGAACATTAGCAACATGTCGATAATGCACCGACATGCTTACCATCGGTCATCTGTGCAACAGAGTTTAGTTGTGTACTTGCAGCTGTGTACATTGTTTTTAGTTCTGTAAGCCTTTTAGCTACGCTACACAAAGTTTCATTTATAGAATATTGACCTTTTCCTAGACTACAGGTAATTCCACTAGTGCTACTATGGTGGCTATGAGTTGGAAAGGAAAAGGAGTGCACTAAGTGACAAGTGGCTTAAGTAGTGCACGCCATGACCCATGGGAAGTGGAGTGTGGATGTGCAGCGGTATAGTGGGAAGTCCAGATACATACTACAATGGGTACAATGAATGGAGTCTATCTAAGTGTCATAACAATGTACTGATGTACTTGAGGATCAGCAGAAAAATATCGTGGAGGAAGGGAGGGGGGCCATGGCTTATAAGGACGTTGACAAAAACACAGACTATAACAAATAGAACTATTTGCCTAAGGGATGGGGGCACTTGGACTTCGGTGTTGGTGAGCGCAAGCTGTTACGGAACGATGGAGATGGTCCCTGACTCCGTACCCTGAGGCGCTAGATGCGCCGTCTTTTTCTTTTTCCTCAGGACATTTCGCAGAGTTACAGGACGACTTCTCAAGCTCTCTAGCTTGGGGAGATTCTTTAGAGGTTTGGTCAACCTCGCCCCCGTTGCCGGATAACCAGGAGAACGTCCCCCCTGGTGAGGAGGACTGGTTCACTTGGGACGCTC
>JBBPJU010000595.1:0-20105 GCA_038088875.1 Austroboletus festivus
CCATCACCACCACCACCACCACCACCCCTACGAGGCTCGCGATAACGTGGAGGTAGACGAGTATGCGAATGAGAATGAGAATGATGCCGAGGCCTAATCCTCTCGAAACAGTGTGCTTGTAAGCATGTTTAAACAATATATGTCGGACCGCGACCAACACTGATAACTTTCCCAGTACAGATTGTCGCACCTCTCAAAGTCGCCTTAGTGTTTCATAAGCTTTGTTTTGACAAATGTACCGTGTATTGATTCTGATCCGTAGCGAACGAGGGTGATGTCGTATGTGAATTTGTTGTATGTATAAAGTCGTGTATGTCCGCGAGAGAATGAAACTATGTCTTGTGTCCCTTATTTGCCGAAAATGCATCACCACAACGTTGACATCCGTCTGCCCTTGAGACAAGCGATTGAAAAGGTCTCCGGACAGCTACTTTATTGTGATTTTCCATTACTTAAATTTACCAACCGTGAATCAACCAAGATTCTAAGCTCCGCGGTGGAACTTTTTCCTGTGATCATCGTCTGATCGTCGACCGGACAGTTGATACTGCATATCTCTGCGCAAAAATACGACTCTGGAATACAGATAAATACGACAAAGATCCACGCATGCCAATACGACCGCTACTACATCACGACCATAACCCTAGCCCTGCAATGTCTTACCAGCAATTGCAAATGGATTGTGGATATGGGTAATGTCACATCATCTAAAATAATAGAATGTAAAGCATGACAGCGCTAGGTTTACGGTCGTAATGTACCTGAACGTCCGCACTATAGTCTATCCGATTGACGTACAAGAACACCATCAAATCCAAAAAGAAGGGAGCAAACCGAAGCACGGTGTGCCAAGTACATGCATGATGCCGTTGTTCATCAGAATCGGTCCCGGAAATTTGGGGACGAATAAGCTCGGGGTAAGGCTATATTTATATTCGAGAATGGCTCGAAGTGTACCACGGCTAGGCTGGGCAGATCGCGCGAAGGTCAACGGTGCCAATCCAATCCCACCAGATTAAGAACATTTAGTATATGGTACTGATGCAGCGAACGGCAAGTCTTGGCGAGCTGTACTCCGAGCGTCGGATCATAGCGTCTACTGTGCCAAGATCTGCGTAGGCTTGCCATGTGAAGAGCATTGATTGGCAGCGTTTTGGGTAGGTGATGTTCCCCGATAAGCTGGGCGAACTCTACTTGAACTTGTCGCTTTCTTCTTGTAGGATGAGATCCGAGATCGAGACCGAGGGCATTAACTTTCCCAACCTTAGTCAACAGGTGATCATAACTTCTAGGCTTGGAGGCTATCTGCCGTAAAGAATCAACAAATCTTCGATCTTTCTCCGCGTTTAGATGATCCTCTGAACAAGTGATATGAGGAGAGCGGTGAAAGCCAAAATATATGGCCGTGATCGGGCGTTTCATGTGCACTGGAGAGAAGTAAAAATAGTGTCAACAAGGAACACGTCCATGCTCGCAGGATCAGGTGTGGTGACCAGAGATCTAAATTTGGCACTCCGGACGTCGCGAATTTGCTGATGAACAATGCAACGAGTCTACCAGTTTGCAATACATTGTTCCTGACACGATACGTCAATGTCATCAAAGGCTGAAAACAAACTCCGAGTCGGGCCTCGGACTAGCAATGAATCATATAGGCTCATGATGCGACACGGTGAAACGACGCATTTACACAGTAACTAGTGATTGTAGGGATGAGATGAAAAACGTGTCACGATTTTCTGTACATCCATGTTCTTATTCATATTCGAGGTGGAAAGAAAAACGGTCGACGAGATCGTTCACACAAAGATAACTTCAAGACAGAAACAGACTTGTAGATGGCGATTTGGTACGCCGGGATAAAATCCTTCCTCGTCTTGGGCCTTGTATTATTAACTCGTCAGATATCATGGGGGTTTAGACATGCAAGCACCTGAATAATTGTAGCCCCCATCGTATTCGAGATATAGCGTAGATAGCGCATAGAAATTATGGGTACTCGTTTAGGTTACTTGGAAGGGTAGCTGTTCAGTTTATGCGAGCAGGAGGAATAAGAGTTGGGGTACCGGACTCTATATATTGCAGATGCAGTTTTCGGGAGCCAGAACAGCTTGAAGGCGGGAGACTAATACTACCGTAAGTGAGCGCCAGCAGGACGAAGAATGATCTATTTGGTCAAATACAATGCGTGAAAACGCAGAGTTCACTGAGACGACTATGGTTTGACTTCATATCTGGTCCTAACGGTCTCTATCATTTTGAAGATGGTTGGCCTGCAGTTGGAGCCCGTCAACGCGCAAGTCCAATTCCAATTTTTGCGGCCTAACTTGAGCCCTGGATCAGCACAACGAACCCCTGATAGCACTCAAAATTTCATTCAAAAGGACACCAATAGTCATGGGAAATTTTTCTGAGGTGTTTTTGGACGTGTTTCAATCCACTGAGTTCGAATCTGGCATTGATTTCCCGTGAAAAAACTCACCTTGGCGTGCTAATGAAACGATAGAGTTTGCATGTCCGCAGCTGTACATATCGTAAAGGTCTGTGAGGTGAGCAAGCCTTCGTGTTGAATAGCAAGGTGACAGCATCACGCCGAGGTGCGCAAATCCTGGTGGCTTGGTCAACTAAAGCCGTGTGGAAGGGCTGACAAGGTATCCTGAAGAAGTTAGCTGCATGATGAATCAGAGCCTGCCGCCTGCGCCGTCCTCCAGCTGCTGGGACTCCTAGGAAGGGATTCGAATGATAGGCGTGCGAGACATAGAAGTACATTAGAACGGAAGTGATACTTATTTTCGACAAATCAGCGCCAAGGTTGACTATAACGGAGCATTAAAAAGGGTCGGATGCAATGGTCAGCCAAGTACGGTCCAAGTGACTGGCTGGTCGCATGACAGAATAGGACCCAAGTAAGCGCGAGCAGCGAGCCGCCAGTTACCACGATCAACACCTATTACGCGGCTCCCCAGACGCTCCGCTCCCGGCATGTTGAAGTTCAGAATCGGCGAATCTGTCAAGGTATGCCGTATCGAAGAACAAGAGAACCCATCCTCTTCAATACGGTGTTTGGTTCAGGGATGCGTCGACGGATGTCTACTTGGGAAGCTAGGACGCGTTCTATTAGCATAGTACAAGTCGGTATGACTGTTTCGAAATACAACGTGATGGAATACTGCTGTGCAAACCTCGACTGTATAGGTTGTTGGACACTCTCCTTTTCTATGCCTTTCCTTCAACCATCGTCTCCATGGTTCGTGTGCGTATGTGACGAACTCCCTGCTTGGTGCTACACATCACGAGAAGAACACACGAACGGACAGATAAGAAAGACAGACGCAGGTAAAGAGAACAAAGAAAAAAAAACGCACCTGCCTCAACTTTGCCAAATGTATCTTGAGCGTCTCGGCGTAATTCTCGAACCCCAGCGTCGCCATGGCATACAAAATGTCCTCCCCTCCGATCGTCTTGCGTTTTTCCATGTGGCATTTCTCTGCCGCTTCCGAGGTGATGAAGCTGATGAATTCGGACACGCACTCTTGGACGCATTCTTTGGCGTCCTTTGCGATTTTGGCGGTAGTGGGGACAGATTGCTTCATGATGCGGGAGACGTTGGCGATCTGTGGAAGGGGTGAGAGGAACTTGGATGCAAAAGGCGAGGCTAGCTACTGGGAGGAAGCGGTCCTGTTCTCTGTACTCTCCCACTTCTTGCTCGGTGATCGGAATAGGCGGTGGTGCCTCGGGCGGTGTCGCCTCTTGGGCCGTGTTCGAGCCTTCTTCTGGTTGAGGTGCGAGAGCAGGCTGGGTATCGGCCATGAAATCGAGCGAGTTTGGTGATGGTGATGGTGATGGCGGTCGTGTTGATGTTGGCGTAAGTCTCAACCGAACAGACTCTCACCACACACATCGATCGACGGCGAGGTAAAAAAAAACAAAAAAAAAAGTACATAAAAAGGGTAGCTAAAAGACAACGGAAGTATTTTATAAATCGGCGCAATCGGCGGCATGCCAGCAACGTTGATTGGTCGAGCGACGCTTATTTATGTATTCAACCGCGTCATTCTTCTTCATCCGACCAGGGCATGAGTATCCCAAACTAGAAAAGAAAAAGAAAAACGTGCCCATCGTACGAAAACGGCAACGCGAATTTAGTCCACGTACATTTCACTGGCCGGTCACGCAGGCTCATCTGTTTCCCTGGGGATGCATCCGGAAAAGTGGAACAACCTGAACAAGATCCTACCCACCCGAGGGATATCGAACTGTGTGGAAGCCATGTTTGTCCTTGTTTTCATCGGATCATGACGGGTCTCGGATTCGCTCCCCAAATTTCCTCAATCTCAACCGCATCTAAATCTGAAAGGGGTTAATCGACTGCCGGAGAGCGTTGGGTGACGATCGGACCTTTCACTTCAGGGTGAGGCTGAAGAGGTGGCTTGAGGGGACGATGCGGCAAGGCGCTAGAGGGCATATATATCCACACGAAATCGTACCTTGAAAGAGGTAAAAGCAAATCGGACAGCTGCTGCCTCGATGTTCGCGCTGTCAGAGAAACAGGTCACCGGACCTGTTCGGGGAACGCCAAACGCGATAGCCGTCGGGACAAACGATCATAGCGTCACGTTCTGGACATGAACCTTGCCGAGGGTCCTACCCCGATCCAAGATCCTACACATGTCCGCGTATATACTCGGACATGGGCGTTGATGGGGCAACATTAAGGCGCTCCGTCGTCGTCGAAACCGCCTTGACCGCCTTATCCGACATTGTCGTCTTGATCTAGCCCAATCAACATGTTTTGCTGGTCCCGTGTGGATTTCATCGCATGGGTATGCGATTGAAGGCATTGTCGTAGGACACGTCAGCACCCTACCACTACCGGTGCTCGCATACCAATTACTTGAGGTGCGTCTATGCGGTCTTCTAGTGCCGTAGCAGCCGGTTACTACGCTGTCGAGTTGGTTGTGAGCAAACGAGTGCATCTACGGGGCTTCAAATTAGCTTGTTGACATTCACAACCCATCGACACGCTGAAACAGTCCGTCAAGTCGAGCGGAAAACTTTTCGAGGTTGACCTAGCTGTTGTGGAGTGGATGAGCGTAGATAAGCCGTTTCGTCCTGGAGGCGACATTCGGACAATGGACCAATTTTGAACCCCGACTCGGCAAAGCAGCAGAGCTGTTGGGTATGTACAAGAATGTAACCTACGTTGAGTAGTAAAGAGAATTTGGTTACCACTTCGACTTCGACTCCTCCCGCTGGAAGTATTCATTGCCAGGTTCCCTGATTTGGAACTTGAAATGGCCTTCGGTATACACTGTTATTCTGGAAGACGTGACCTTCGTGGTCGATTGATTGAATTGGTTGACCATAGCACATGGTAGTGCTGCCCAACGGACGACACGTGTCAACGCGAAAAATGCATTGATGGATACCACATACATCAATGGATGGCCACAAGGAAAAACTGCACATTAAAAAGAACAGCTAAAAGACAACAAGAGTACTTTAAAAACGACGACACACGAGCAACGTTGATTGGTTTAGCAATAGAAATTTGTGTATTCGACCGCGTCATTCATCATCATCCGACCAGGGCACCAACGGAATAAAGCGTCGAGTTTCTGCGCGCCCAAACTAGAAAAGAAAAGAAAAGAGTCCCATCGTGCAAAAACGGCAACGCGAATCTGATGCACATCTACCACTTACCCGCGATATTTGGGCTCGCCGGTCACGTAAGCTCATTGGCCTCGCTGGGGACACATCCTGATGCGAGGACGTCGGGTCCGACGAAGATGGCGCAGCTGGAACAAGTTCTACCCGAGAAGCAAGGGCCAGGTCGTCTCGCAACTGTGTGGAGGTCATGCTCGTGGTTGATTCGGTCAGGTCATGGGGAGTCTCCTGCGGCATAGATAGCGGTGGAGTAGATAGCGGAGACGAGTGGATAGAAAAAACCCCGGTCAGGTCCGGTCTCCAGATTTCCTCCATCTTGATCGTCTTTGAAAAAGCGTTCGATGATTCCGCGGTGGATTGATCGATTGCCGGGGAGCGTCGACCAACTGCCAGATCTTCCATGTCAGGGTAAATTTGAGGGGGTGGTCTTGGTATCGGAGTCGGAATGATGGATGAGGACGAAACTACCTTGGCAGGGCAAATATATCCACCTGAAATCGTACCATGAGACCTTGGGGTATCACTTCCTAGAGGTAAAAGCAAATCAGCAAGCGGCTGCCTTGGTGTTCGCGGTGTCCGCAAAACGGGTGGAGGATCGCTTTGACCTGTACGGGGCACTTGTAAACAAGACAGTCTTCGAGACAATCGGCCATCGCCCGTTTGTGTGCGGTTATCCAAGTGCGAGGAAGTAGGGCCGCCGAATTCTCGAGGACCACGGATCGAGCTGCTCAATCTTACATACCGTGATCTGGACATCGACCTCCCAGAGGGTCCCGCCAGAGTCGAGGATCCCACACATGCATGTTCACGCGCAAACTTGGCCACCAGTGCCGACTGGACGCTGTCAACACGCGCCGTCATGGTCGACACCGCCTTGCCTACCATATCCGACAATGCAGTCTTGATCTGGTCCGTTTGAACACCAATCAACATACTCTGCTGGTCTTGTGCAGATTGCATCGCATGCGCATGCGTTTGAAGGAGCTGTCGCAGAGTCAGTACACTGTCTCGTTCAGAGCCTGCATACCAACTGCTTGAAGTGCATCTATGCGCTTTTCCAGCGCCTGAAAAAGCTGTAAAAGATCCGTTAGTACATTTTCGAGATGGATATCTGCGTAAGAACCGTCTGGAGTGCATCTATGCGCTTATCAACCGCTTGAACGGATCTCTCTGTCGAGACTTGCGAGGCGCGAACGAGCTCGAGCGCAGGCGCCTGCGCGGGTGTCCCAACATGCGCCTTCATTTCCGTCTGGCACTTGCTGGCTAAGTCAAGGCAAGTGAGCGCCGCGAGTTTCAAGCTACTCAATGCACACGTGGACGATAACACACTTATCTCGAGTATCTCAGTCAACACCTTATCCCGTTCGACATCGAGTAGCTTATTGGTGTTCGCAACCTGAACTCGACAATCGTCGACGTGCCGCAAGAGCTCATCGACTCGAGCAGAAAACTTTTCGAGGTTGACTTGGGTGTCATGGATGAGCATTCGCATGGATGTGGCCGTCTTATCTTGAGGCGCAATGGGTGGGATTTGGGAGGTCAAATCACTCGCGGTTGTGGCATCTTTGCGCAGGAGATGGGCCCAGAGAAGGTTGGTGGTGGTGGTAGCCATATGGCCAGGAAAGAAGGTGGAAACACGGGACCAATTTTGTTTGGTAAAAATTCCGGTCAAGTAGAAATCGTTTGTCTAAACAAACACAGCAGCATGGCGCAGAGGAAGCGCGCGGGGCTCATAACCCCGAGGTCACTCGATCGAAACGAGTTGCTGCTAATCTATATTTATTTTTCATTATGACAAAATCGTATGATTGGTGATCCAAGACTGGATAACGCCCGTAAGTACACCCCGAAGAACTTTGATATTCACAACTGGTCACACTATGGCATCTTACTGAGTTGTTCGATGGGATTTAGATAAGTTTGGCAAGTTCTGTTTACAATTCCTTTTATCATCACGGTGCGATGACCGTCCTCTGTTACCAGAACTTCTACCTAGGTGAATGAGAGGGATGTATTTGTCGGTGTCAAAAACTGGGCCATTGAACAGCTGGTACTTTACTGTGATACTCATCGAAGTTATCCCTCATCCGCATCGTAGCGTGTCAGCGGTGTTGAGCAGAGTATAAGGTGTGGTATGAAACGGACCCGCCAGGGAAACCGGGTGAATACATTAACGGACGTCGCACTTGTGTTGCCAAATCGACTCACGCCAGGACGACAGAGAAGAGTTCGTATCAGGCCCACGCTCGTCCGAACGAACTAGGCACACGCTGGGTCCACATAGCCCTAAGAGCCTATACAGCAACCAAACCCGGTCAAAAAAACTGGGTTTGGATTAGGCAGGACCCGGCCGGAGTCTGAATAACAGTGAGCGGAGATTACATCCTAGGCTGTTGACTGCGACGCCAACCCATCCCTTTCTCTCGAGTACCCTCAGTCCTATGCCGCCTCGAAGATCTGGTCGATCCTCCCCAAATCACAGCCCTGTGCGAAAGGGGAAGGGAAAGCAGCCCGAACGTCCATCCCAAGAAGACGAGACTCACTCTAGCAGTGAAGGTAATCAATCAAGCGGTGGAAAATTGGGCAACGCAGCGACGCACTGGACCTTCGAAGAGGAGGATGTGCTCATTGATCTGGTCATAGAAAACCTGGCGATCATGGGCGATAACGGTAACTTCAAAGGTCCGTTTTGGAATACTGTTGTGACGAAACTACCTCTACCTGTGCACGGAAAACGGAAGAGCACAGACAGCTGCAAAGAAAAGTGGAAACGGGTATGATTCTTTTATCGTGTCTAGTATGTGCTGATTACAATATTGCAGATGAGAGCTACATTTCACGCTGTTGACACAATCGCACATACATCTGGCATTTCATATACGTATGAAAGAGGGGCAGATATTGGCCTGGAGAGCCTTAGCATATGGAATGATCTTGTGAAGGTATGCTCATGATTTTCTTTGTGTGTGTTTTAAGTATATTGAAATTGTGTAGAGTATAAAAGGTATTGTGAAATTCAGAAACAAGGGGTGGGAGCACTATGAGAAGATGAAGCATGCCTTGCCTTTGAAAGTCAAAGGCATCCACCAGTCTACTCCATGCAGTGCTCCTGCCATGTTGCTGAATGACTCATTCTCTGTCCAGTCCTCATCTAATGACCTGATGCAAACTAGTGAGTCTGAAGGTCAGAGCAGTAGCTGAACCATGATCAGGAAAATTATCTTCCACTAACACCTTGTGAATATAGATTTTCCTCTAGTTCCTGGCCTGTCATCAGATCAGGTCCCTGTGGCCATATCAACAACCACAGCCTACAGTCTGCCAGGTCTGTCATTGGGTCAGACCATCTCAGCACCCATGACTGCATTATGCAGCATTTTGCCTATGTCATTGCCCAGCTGTCCTCCCTCTGCTCCATCATTGTACATCAGCTCCACTGTCAGCTCTGTCAAACCATCATCTAGCATATCTGCTGCAGTGGTATGCCCAAGCAAATGCAAGGCTGACGATGATGAATCCATGGTATTAGCTGCATCAATGATGGGATCAGTTGCATCTGGAGCATCCACTGGCAGCTGAAAGTGGCAGACATTGGTGGGTATAGCAGATCAGCTTGTCACAGGACTACAACAAGATCTGAGCATGTTACAGACTTCTTTTAGCAACAATATGCAGCTGGTGGAGTGTGCGCTCAGTGCCAAACAGTTGGCATTCCACTCATCCTCATCAGTCTGTGCACTGCCTGTTTCTTCAGCTGAAAATCACAACAAAGCAAGAGTGCTCCTCTTGGAGAAGGAGAGGGATTTTTTGACAGATGAAGAAGTCATTGTGATGCTTGAGCTTCTGAAAAATGATGATACTGTCGCCACCTATCTTCTCCTTGTTACATCACTGGCAAGTGGCTTAGATTTCCGACGAAAGTGGTTGAAAATGAAGCTGAAAGAATCAGCATTGGGTGTGACAATAGAATCAATGTAGTATAGTTTTTGTACTATATCAGTCCAATGAGATAGTTTACAATAACATTTCGTTTTGACTCAAGTATGCAAGGTGATCCTGCCACAGAGCATCTGCAATCTCATTGTGCTTTGCTGTCATAGTATCACATTCGGCGCTTGTGATAAAACCCCCTGCGATAATGCCATACATTTCCATATCCTGCTCTCCCTGGAGTTGCACCTGCTCCTGCTCACGCTCCCTCAATTCATCCAGATCATAGCATCAGATGATATTGTGGATACAGTAAAGTGCGGGAGGAATCCGCTTTTGATATTGTGGATACAGTAAAGTGCGGGAGGAATCCGCTTTTGATATTCCATGTCGAACTCAGGAGGGATGACAAGAATACGGAATCGTCGCTTCAGCACCCCAATGATACACTCTACAACATTTCGTAGCTGTGCATGGCGCAGATTGAAGTATTCTTTGCTATTTTTGGGCCTACAGTACGTACATTAGGCCCAGGTAGAGACAAGCAACGACGAAATTAGTATGTACTTCACATGGCCACACTCCCACTCTGGTAAATGATACCGAGTCCCCTGATATGGAATCAAAAGTTGGGGGCAAATTGGATATCCAGCATCTGCCAGATAGTATTTGTTGGGGGGGACAGGGAAGTCAGTTATTCGAGCATCGTGATAGACTGATGCATCAGCTGCAGATCCCTCCCACCCACTCAAAACATACATAAACTTGAGGTTGAAATTGCAACAGACAAGGCAATTTTGTGAAAAAAAGCCCTTCCAGTTTCGTGCTGCCTCCCTCTCGGCTGCTGAAGGTGTACACGCAATGTGTATGCCATCGATAGCCCTGATAGCATCTTCAAAATATGGGTAGACAGCAGGGTCATTGGCGATGCATGCTGGTGTTGGATCACTAGGCTTGGGCAGGATGACATATTTTGAGTATATACTATCGGATGAGAATGCATTAAGCATTTTTTGAAAGTATCTACAGCTTTGCTTAGCATTTGTGACCAAAAGAAGCAGGAACATACTTTGATATCGTGTTATTTGATCGCTGAAATTGCTCACTGACATGGTGGAATGATAGGCCAGTGACACAGGTATAAAGGAATATTGCTAGTTGTTCTTCTAGCGTGACATGTCTCGAATGGGTGTATCCATGCGCAGCAAGCTCCTTGACAATGTACCGGAAAACATGCTTTTGGACACCTAACTCACTCCAAATGCGATTGGGATGGCCACCCAAGAGCTCGAGCACCCACATCTCCCCAGTAAGGATAGATGTGTGGTAGGATATTCTTTCTGTTCTATCCAGGGCAGTTGCGATTGTCTCACCAATCAGCGCAACAATCTTCATCATGATACTGGCAGTTTGCTGGTTTTGAAGGAAAAGGCGTTGCAGGATGTGATTAGCAAGGTCTTCTTCAGATTCTTTATCATCCTGGAAGCCAGAATCAATTTGGGATCGAATATCAATGCCTGGGTTGGACATATGAGTATGGATGCTAGTCTAGCAGCAGAGTGGGATGTAATCTCCGTGCACTTATTCAGACTCCGGCCGGGTCCTGCCTGATCCAAACCCAGTTTTTTTTGACCGGGTTTGGTTGCTGTATAGGCTCTAAGTGTCCTAGATGGCAGCCACACCCAGTCGAAAAAACCCAGGTCTGGACTTGGTGGCACCTAACCACAGAGTGCAAATAATCGAGTGAAGATAACATATCACTTCAGGCGGACCTGACTGCATGCGGCTTGAGAGGCAAGTCATCCAACACTCCTTCATTAACCACCCATGCCCCCCTGAAAGACAGGTCAAACCTTCCTGGATCAAACATCTGAAAAGGGGAAAGGAAAGCAAAAGGAGAAATCAAATAAAGGTGATGGTGCACAATCTGGTACTGATGGCAGCCAGTCTGGCAGAGGCAAATCAAGCCACTCAACGCACTGGACTGTGCAAGAGGAAGACATGCTCATCGATTTGGCAATAGTGAACTTGTCTATGATGGGGGATAATGGTTCTTTCAAGGGCCCGTTTTGGAATATAGTGGTAGCAAAGATCCCTTTGCCTGTGCACAGAAAGGCGAAGACAGTGGATAGCTGCAAGGAAAAATGGAAGTGGGTAACTATTTTTTTCTTACTTTTTCTTATGATTGCATCACTTATTGCAACATCACAGATGAGAGCTACATTCTATATTGTTGACAAGATTGCCAATACATCGGGCATTGCATACTCCCTCGAGAAAGGTGCAGACATCAGCTTGGAGAGTCTCAGTGTGTGGGAGGAGCTTGTAAAGGTAAGTTGATCATTTCTATGGCCATGTTTGAGAGAGAAAAAAATCTTAGACAGACGATGAAAGGCATCGCCCGATTCAGAAACAAGGGTTGGGTACATTACGAAAAGATGAAGCAGGCCTTGCCATCGAAAAGCAAAGGTGTCCACAGGTTCATACCACATGGTGTACTTCCGGATCTGCCTCCAAGTGATTCCCCCTCCATCCTGTCAACATCCCACACTCCACTGTTGGGTAGTACTGACCAAGAAGGTAAGTGAAGCTATCCAATGACCATCTGCGTGGTCTAGTGTACTAATAGACTTCCCTTTACCATTGGTGCCAGACAACATGATTCCAGAACTCCATAGATCAGCCATTGCCCTTCAACCTCCTTTGGCATCGCATACCCAGCCACCCTCACTTCCATCATCTTATGCGGGCTCCCTCGCAAGCTCCATCAAGCCTTCCTCAAGTGTTTCAGTTCAAATGGAACATCAAAGCATGAAGCGCAAGGCTGACCATGATGATGATGTTTCCATGGCATCCATCATGAATTCGGGGGCTGCGACATCTAGAATATCTTCAGCCAGCCGGAAACGACAGGCCATATCTGGCATTTCTGATGAGTTTGTTGCTGGTCTGCGAAGTGATCTAAGCTCCCTGCACAGCTCTTTCAACAACAATATGCAGTATATGGAACGTGCCCTTAGTGCAAGGCCATCGGTACAATCATCGAAGTCTCAGCTAGCTTCCTCGTTCAGTGCCATAGCCAAGAGTTGTAACAAAGCGAGAATGTTGTTGCTGGAGCAGGAGAAGGGCTTTTTGACGAACGAAGAGATGGTTACGATGTTTGATTTGCTGGGGAAGGAAGAAGACAATGCTGCTTCGTACCTACTCCTGGTCACATCATCAGTGAGTACTCCAGCGGTCCGGCGAGGATGGTTGAGGAAGAAGTTGAGTGATGCAGTGAAGGACGTGATAAGCACCGCAGGACCCTCTTGTTCGACGTAGGACTTTGCTTTTTTTTTTCTGATGTACTGCCAAATTCCGAATCTCAATTTGATTTTGCATGTTCTACAACGCAAACTAAATTAATTGCTCTACACAAAAACTACATTGGTTGTCCGTTTCTACACAAATATTCAAGATGGTCATTCCAGAGCGCTTTTGCAATTTCATCTCTCTTCGTCGTCATTGAATCACATTCAAATCTGGTTATAAAACCACTTGCAATGATGCCATACATTTCCAAATCTGACCCCGTCTTTGCGACCATTGCAGCATGCTCCGCCTCACACTCCTGCAGCTCCTCGGGATCATACTGACAGATGATGTTGTGAATGCAGGATAGCGCAGGTGGTATACGCCGCTGATATTCCATGTGGAACTCAGGAGGAATGACGAGGATGCGGAACCGTCGCTTCAAAACCCCGATGATCTGCTCCACAACATTTCATAGCTGTGCGTGGCGCAAATTGAAGTATTCCTCAGAAGTTTTGGGTCTAAACTGTTTCTGATAGCTGAGCAATGATAGAAAGGCAACACATACCTCAGCTGGTTGCATTCCCATTCTGGTAAATGATAGCGAACACCACGATATGGGATGAGAAGTTGGGGGCAGATCGGATACCCAGCATCCGCCAGGTAATACTTCCCATGGGGAACTGGAAAGTCATTCGTACGAGCGTTGTGATAAACGTATGCATTGGCAGTAGAGCCTTCCCACCCACTGAGGATGTACATAAATTTGAGGTTGAAGTTATAGCAAACGAGGCAGTTCTGTGAAAAGAAGCCCTTGCAATTGCGTGAAGCCTCCCGTTCAGCAGCCGAGGGAGTGCACGCGATGTGAGTGCTGTCGATGGCACTGATGGCATCTTTGAAGAAGAGAAAGACAGCGGAGTCATCAGCGATGCGAGATGGTGTTGGATCATTTGGCCATGGTAATGTGACATATTTAGAATATATCCCTTCAGACGAAAAGGCAGAGAGCATTATTTTAAAATATCTGTAGAGCATCAGCAAGTAAGATGAACAGAAAAAGAGAGCTTACTTGGATATGGTATTGTTTGATCACTGGAAGCGCTCACCAACATGCCGAAACGACAGGCCAGTGACACAGGTATAAAGGAAAATACCAAGCTGCTCTTCTAGAGTGACATGCCTTGAATGCTTGTATCCATGGGCTGAAAGTTCGGCGACAAGGTAGTAGAAGACATGCTTTTGAACACCCAGCTCATTTCAAATATGATTCGGGTGGCCATTGAGTAGCTCTAGCATCCACATTTCACCAGTCAGAATCGAGGTATGATATGGGATGGGTTGTGTTTTTTTGGTCACAGTCACAATCGCCTCACCAATCATATGTATGATCTTCATCATTATATTGGCAATCTGTTGATTCTGGAGAAAGAGGCGCTGTAGGATGCTGCTAGTGAGATCTTCTTTGCCATCTTCATCATCTTGGAATCCAGAATCGACTTGCGATGTCAGAGGATGCATCAATGGCTGTATACCAAGGAAGGTAAGGACTCACTAGCACTAGCGAGAATGGCTGTAAGTGATATGTTATCTCCGCTCTATTATTTGCACTCCGTGGTTAGGTGCCACCGAGTCCAGACCCGGGTTTTTTCGACCGGGTGTGGCTGCCGTCTAGGACCTGAGTCAAAGGGTGATTCATTGGTAATCGACCTGTTGACAAACCTTGAGTTGACTCGGCACCCACAAAATATCAAGGTCGACAACACAGTTGTCACATATGTAGTGATTGCAAGAGTGAAGTGCTGATTGTTTATGTGCCCTTGACTAGCTCTGGTTAACTTGAAGCTGAACTTCTTCATGCGCTGAGACTAAACTCCGAATGCCTCGGCTGAGCCAGATCAAGGATACAATATGCACTAACTGCCAGTTGGTGTCAAATGCGGTATAGAAGGAACTTGTGAATACGAACACCGTGACGGCAATGTTCGATTCGCCTGGCAGCTGCAGTGCGATTGAACTCCTGCCGAACCGCTTGGCACCGTCTAGTGGTCCCTTGCACCCACTTTTCAAGAGCGACTCGGACCCGTGAACGTTGGAACTGAGGTAAAGTTGATGTATGATTGACCATGTCTTACCTCAAAAGCTAATGTGTGTCGTAAATCCGAAGACGTGAAAGCGAAACTGGAGAATTGGCTTTTAATCACGACCTTTCCAAGGTACACCACACTGTAGCCATTTGGAACTCATGAGTACCTACCAGACCCGTCAGCGTACGCCCTGACTGCAACGGAATCTTAAGAGAAGCAGCTCAGTTACAAGACATAACTTGCGAGTGTCGTTCATTGCCCACTGCCGACCTGATGCCAATAGGACCTTCGATTCAAGGCTATACCACTTTGTAAACTACACAACTAGAGAACCAAATGCCACATCACAGTACAAGCACCTCGTGATATGACTGAACGCAAAAACGATAACATACAAAACATTCCACTCGACGATGTCTTCTTTCTGTCTGGCAGTGCCCAAACCAGTTACCAGTCCTAAAACAAAAATCTTAATCACATGAAGCCCTAGATGAAGTAGAGAAACGTACGGCATCTCTAGGCATTCCAGCATTCTTTGTCCTCCGCAGCTTGCTCGGCAACGATGTCGTGGGCAGAATCGGCCCAAATAATATAAGATACCCACTCGAACTAATTTAAATGGTCATCAATGATAGAAAGCTTGCATGGTAGGAGAACAACATACAGCCTGTTGTTTCTGGACCTCCTCAGCAATAATATCATATGCACTATGGGGCCATACGACATCAAACCAACGCTAAAATGAATATCAGTGGAATCAAACTGAAGGGATAGTAGAAAAATATACGGGAGGATCCTGGATAGCAGGCATATTCCAATTGTTCGAATGTAAGTAGGTGAAAATTATTCGACGGCTTGTTCAATGACGCAGTCTGGTTTTGAGACCCGGGCCCGATTTTATACTGTTCGTCCAACACCAGACGAATCATTACATTTGGTCCCTCCATACTAAAAACACTTGCCAGAAGTTACGCAATCCGTTATCGACCGATGACAAGTGTCACTCAGGTCCGTATACTAGTGGCCTGGGCCATGTAATATGGCGGTTTTGTAACTAAATACGGTGACATAGGGGGTGATTAATGATTCTCAGTTGTTCCACAGGCTCTGGTCTTTTAGTACAAGCCCAGAGAGGAAAAGACGTGTTGTCCTCAAGGTTATTCGGCATGTTCATACTGCTACCGCAACATCATGTGAGCCCAGGCTGATCCCGACAACGCCAATATTGTGACACTGAAATGCCAGCATATGTACGTAGTAAGCACTGTAATACATAGTACTGGCTCGATTAGAACATGCGGCCTAATCGCCATTGAGCCGCGACTCTGTGTTCATCTCACAAATATCGCGTCATTTGATAAACGGCAACAAAAGGGTCGGAATATCCTGGACGAACTGGGTCGGTTATAGGCATATCAGTGATGCTTGGCAGTGATACTTGTACGGAAAGGTCCTCGTTCAAGGATGGTCACCTGCCAGTGTACTATGCGGCGTACGTTATGCGTGAGAAAAGGCAATGGAAAAGGTCACCTTGATGTTCCGATCCAGAGAACGCTCTTTTGCAATCCGCAAGACTGCAAGGCCGTCGCCACGGGATTCAAGTTATATGAGTGACTCTTCTCAATTTCCCTGGTATCCATCTTTCATGACCATAAGCAAACCTATCGAATGATTCGAATTTAAACGGAGTGTATCACCATCTACTCGGATGGATGTTACATAGCAATCAAATCCATCCTACATGCACTCGGAAACTCGCTGTGCGTGAAGTCCGAGTCCTCCATATGCATCATGACCACCAAAATTTATCCGTTCGCATCTAAAATGAGCGTAGACTATCTTGAGGTTCGACTCAGGCTGTTAGCATCTTGTAAATACATGTACTTATCCTTCTGGTATCCTAAGCTAACCACATACACTCCCATTCCCAGTCGCATGTGCCATGGCACGATGCCATTGGTGGAGCCTCTCTGCTCATGGCTGTCATAAACTATACTGTGTTCATTGGTCCAGTTAAAGTGGCACTTGATGTTCTCTCTTGTGACAACCACTTCCGTCCTTGCGATATCCAACAAACATGGCAGCTCATTCCAGACCATTACTTAGAGTAAACGACTTGACATGTTGCGACAGCACTCAACTCGGCATCCTCTCAGAATCCTCCGAAAGGAACTCGTAATTCCCATATCAAATGTCCCACACAAAATCCAGTTCAAGACCTGAAGTCTTCATCAAACTTTCCATCCACATTAGTCATATTCTCTTACCCTTCTATCTATTATTATATTACTCACCTTAGGCATTCCAGCATTCTTTGCCCTCCTCTGCAGCCTGTTCAGTGACAATGTCATGGGCAAAATCAATCCATGAACCAATGCTTCCCCATTGGGGCTAATTTAAATGAACATTAACAACAGAAGGCTTGCATGATAGAAGAACAATGCACAGTCTGTTGTTTCTGGCTCTCCCCGGTAATCATATCATGTGCACTATGGGACCATTTTATATCAAACCAAAGCTGAAAAGAATATCAGTGGAACCAAGGCGAAGTGATATACAAAGACATACAGTAGGAAGCGCTTGTTCCAAGATGGCAGGCATGATTCCAGTTGTTCAAGTGTAAGCAAGCGAGAATTGTTTGTTGGAAACGACTTGTTCAGAGGCAGCCTAGTTTTATGGGTATCCGTTCGCCGACACTAAACAAATCATTACATCTGACTCCTCATCAAAATCGTGTGCCGGAACTTTTACGCAATCCGTTATCGACGAGCGCCACTCAGGCCCTGCTGGTCATATAATATGGCGGTTTTGTAACTAAATATGGTGACATAGGGGGTGAATCTCAGTTGTTCCGCAGGCTCTGGTGAGTTGGTACAATCCCAGACAGGAAAAGACTTATTATCCCTAAGGTTATTCGGCATGTTCATACTGCTACCGCCACAACATGTGAGCCCAGGTTGACTCCGATACAGGATAGTGCAATGGTGATAGTTGAAATCCTGACACATATACGTAGTAGTAAGCACTGTAGTACATAGTACTGACTCGATTAGAACATGCGACACGATCAGCTTTAAACCACGACCCCGCATTCATTACACAAATATCGCGACATTTGACGGTAGACAACAACAGAAGGGTCGGAGTGTGCTGGATAGACGAGGTTGGTTATAGGCTTACCAGTGACACTTGTACGGAGAGGTCCTTGTTCAAGGATGGCCATCTCAGGCCAGAGCATTATGCGGCGTATGTTATGTGTCAGTAGATGCACCAAGAAGGGTCACCTTGATGTTCCGATCCAGAAGGCCATCGCTGAGTGATTTATGTTATATGAGTGACTCTTCTCACCGGTATTCATCTTCCATATCCATGGGCATAAGTAGACCTATCAACTGATTCAAATTTGCCAGTGCACTAGCATCCACGCAGATGGACGTTACATAGCAATCGCTAACGAAGGGATGCATAGCTTGAGTTGTGAGAGTGGCCCACAGGTAGCTCAAGGAAGCAACTAAGAGTACCTTGTCGGATACATCTACAGTTTGCAAAGTTTCAGCCCCACTCACTTTTACTCGTGTTGCCTAACGAAGCGTCACGAGTTCAACTGATAAACTTCTTCTGAAAGGATCCACCATCCATTTGTGGTGATAAACCACCGGCCAGAGAGCTGGACCTAAGCTGGACTTCTGTGCCTAACGCGGGCCCGTTGGGCGACGTTAGTACCAATACCCTAGGTTTGGAAACGATGGCGCGATACGTTTTCCGTGCTCCTAAAGAGAATAGATGGTGAGAACAAGATCAAAAACGGAGCGTAAGGACTTGCGGGCTTGCAAAACCAGGGATTTCGGGTTTACGATACTCCCCTCATGTGTTAAACTCTGATAAAGATCAAGTAGGGTGATCCTGTACACCATTGATATGGCACAGAGTAATTGTGGCGAACAAACTCACAAATTAATTTTGAACGTTATACGGTAATCACCCTCCACAATAACGCCACCACTGACGATGACTCCCTTCCCCTTTGTAACCCGAACAACCTCTTGCGCAGCGGCCCATCAATACCCTTTTCTGTAAGAACGGTGTCGCTGTACGAACGAGGGTACATCCGAAATGAAATGGGAGTCGCGATAGCACAAGTGGCAGCGCAGTGATATGAGCTGTCAGTGGCCAGTAAGGTGGGCTATGTGCCATTAAGCATGCCGCGGCAGATAAAGTAGCCGCAGTCGCAGGGGCAAGCGCAATGAGGTCATACAAATTGATGATAGGTGCGTTGGTACTGCCCAGGGAAGATATGTTATCAACCCAAACGTACATTAAGCAATTAGCAGGGGAAGGCACCAAAATGGAGACGACTGCCAGTTCTATTCTTCAGTTGGGGTAACAGAATATACAAGATACTGACATGCATCTTGGAGTTGAAATCTATTTTCTTTTCAGTTTCCAGGTTCAGGGCGATAGCACCCTGAAATCTTTCAGCAGGTTAATAAAGGTGGATTTGTTAGCAGCTTGAATTCCTGACTGCCATAACTACATATTTCGAACGTTGCCGTTTCCATGCTTATGCGCAGTTCAAGCAAGTCTGCCAACAATGTGGATATGGAGCAACCCAGTCGTGATGTCCAACGGGGATGGCGCCTCAGGCGAGGTGAGTGCTCTCCCTTCCTGCCAACAAATTTCAGTGGTTCATGGATGCATTCGGAATCTACGTGCACACCATGAATTGAGTAGCATTTTCCTTTCTTTTCAATGCGGACGACCCGAAGATTATATCTAAAAAAACAAGGCCAATGATGCGGTCTCTACACCCCTAGAGAAAATCAAGCCTAGCTAGACTCCATGTCAACCTCGATGACCTTGATGCGGAAGACAGACTCCAATGACAATGGGTGCCTCCTTGGTCATTTGCCAACTCGAATTAAGCTACCAAGATGACGGATTCATGCAGAAGACCAAATCTTGGTATGACAACTCTGGCAGTAACAGGCTCAATCCTCTAACGCAAATATCAACAATGTGATCAACGATCATGCGCCTTTTCCATCTTAAGCCACCATTCGACGGCCGCTCTCAATGACTCCCTCACGTCTCCCACCTCTTCATCCTCCAAAGCGCGGTCCTTCTCGCCAT
>JBBPJU010000596.1:0-20103 GCA_038088875.1 Austroboletus festivus
ATTATAGCCCTGACGAATGTACTCAATCTCCTCCTTGACTTAGAGGAGGGTGCGACCTTCCGCACCCAGACAGCAAATGTGGACATCAAGGATTTGACCACTCTCGAAGCACATATCATCGAGGCGTTGAGTTAGTAGAATGGCATGCTTGGCAAAATGTCTTTACTAACTCTCTTGCAGGGATTGACCCACCTTTCGCGGGGACGTCGGTGATTGCCAAGGAAGAATACACCGTTGGTGCTCTCGCAGTCCGGCCAGATGAACATCTTTTCTTGGATGTCGCTAGTGCCAATATGAATGTGCGTATACTACACTTAGTCCCTCCCTCGCTTCTCTGACCATGGTATAGGAGGAAGCCTTCGTGAATGCTACTACATTTGATGCAACCCGCACTCCACGTGAACGGTACCTTCAATCTAGCGTTGCATTCAAGGTTGTCGGTGCCGATCTTGCACCGAAACTTGTTGCCCAAGTACTTCGAAGTATCTTTTCTCTTGAGAATGTCCGCCGTGGACCCGGCCAGTCTGGGAAGCTCCAACGGTTCTCAGATAGCTCTTTCAAAAATCTGCGCTATGTTTACTTGGACAGGCAACAGTTGCGCAGTCCTTGGCCGACATCCATGGTCATTTTGTACGATACCCCTTCTTCGACTGCATGAGGCGCTTCCGTATGCTTGGTGGAATATTGAGTGCCATTTGATTTGTCACGACAGTTTAACGACCGATTGTACGTCCTGATTTGATGGTGGGGTTGTTGCTCGGATGGTATGTGTTTGTCGTATGCAACCCATGATGTATTACATACTCCTTGGTTGAATTACATGCGATTTATTTCTTCGCTTCGAATCCTAATCTCGGCAAGATGCGAAGACGCGTAACATTTGCAGAGTAAGACTGTTTTGTCATCCACTGTGCTCGGCAGGCAGGCAGACGCTTCAATCCATGCCGAACAAGTGACCGAAAGCTGTGGGATCGTGGTATATCAACGTTTCAACCTTGGCCCAAGGGAACCACTGTCATCCTGGAACCACTGTCATCCTGGAACCACTGTCATCCCGGAAGTTTTCCTACAATCTGCGGCTTGCAGTCTGACAGATCAGTCACGTCTTCCGTTCTCTGTTTTTAACTCAAAGGTAGGCTATGTTCATATTTTCTGATAACTAACGCTCATCATCGACCGTGCATGTAGTTATGACGTCCGTCCATCTACTCGTACTTGTGCACGGCATGTGGGGCAATCCCAACCATCTTGCGCACATGGACGAAATCATTCGTCAAGTCAGGGGTGGTACCGAAAACAACATTCCTGGCGCACCGGAATTGGCGGTCCTGGTAGCCAAGACAAACAGTGGCGAGTCAACATACGATGGGATTGACTGGGGAGGTGAGAGAGTAGCTCAGGAAGTTAGTATCTTCTTACTTGGTCCTCCTCATTCTTACTCCGCCATAGATATTAGAAGTCGTCAAAGAGCACGAAAACCAGGGAAAGAAAGTCACTCGCTTTTCGATAGCAGGTTACAGCTTAGGTGGTCTGCTTGCGCGATACGTCATTGGGTGTGTTTAACACACACCTTCCCCACTATGTAGTACGTGCCTGCTGACGACCTTTGAGAATTTTGCATCAGAATAAGTTCTTCGATCATGTGATACCCGTCAACTTCAACACTGTAGCCACACCACACATTGGCATACCTAGATTCCCATCCACCTTTTCCGCGCTTGCAAACTTTATCGGTCCCAGATTTCTGTCAAGGACTGGAGAACAGTTCTTTTGCGTCGATGAGTGGTCTCCGAAAGGTAGACCTCTACTCGATATTCTTGCCGATCCAGGTCAGTATTCTTCGTTTTGCTAGAGCACTACGAGTTCCAAGCGTTCGAGCAGACCACATTTTCTATCAAGCACTCTTGCTCTTTCCCAACATACGGATCTATGCAAATGCGTGAGCCGATACTAGCTCGATGGAATACATGACATTGACATTTTGACAGGATTAATGATCTTACAGTACCTTACATTAGTGCGGCGATCGATGAGATTGACATATTTACGGACTATGAGAAAAACGGCCTTGAAGTGTATGTGGTGTTCGTTCAAATATCCTTCAGGCATTCTGCTCACTGTTCTTCAGAGAATTTCATGATGGATACAAGCACGTGGTAAAGTCATATACATTGCCGTCTTCCCCGTCGCCACACCCTCGACGACAAGGAAAGGAAAGGACCAGTATGATCACGAGAATCCTCACTATGAGACCACCGGTACCGCCTGTGCTGCAAGGCGGCTTCCCCTTTAATCTCGTAAGCCTAGCATGCTCTTCTCTGCCATCCCCCCTCATGGACTTTGCTCTATCACTTAGCTTGTGTATGCGCTTCTTCCGATAATACTTCCGGCTTTCATCTCGCTTGCACTCGTCCGTTTCTCAATTTCGTCCCACAAGTCAAGGATCCGTATCAAAGCCATGGATCTCGATGGGTCACGTCAGAGACTTGCCCATATCGTTGCAGAGTTGGAAAGCAATGTGGAAAGCGTCGTTTTCGATATGTTCGACGAGTCTCACGAACCACCTCCGTCATTACTCCTCCCCCGCAAAGACTCCATTGATGGTACACTTACACCACGAGAAGGAATGAATATCGAACCTGACTTGGGCCTTCCGACATCCCAGGCTCTGCTTAGTCCCGTACAACGGCGTTGCATTCATAACCTGAACAAGATACCCCAGTTGCGCAAAGAGCGTGCATTTTTCACTGGCGTTCGGAATTCGCATGCTATAATCATTTGTCGGGATGTCGAACACTTCAAGTTCCACTTAGAAGGGGAAGGTGTGCTGCGACACTGGGCTGATCACTTCGAGCTATAGCGACAGTAAGCATGGCACATATCGTAATTCTCGAGGGAACATTGTAGAGGACTTGTTCATAGCCTGCCTAATTGTCTCGCCCGTTAATTATTATTATAATTTGTACGGCTTAGACTTCTGACGTTAATTGTCCAGACTCGTCATATTGTTCGTCGACTCGTTACCAGTTACCAGCGATGAGCCTAACAACATCAACAGGACTGAGCACCGAAGAACAATGGAACCGGCGTCACCATAGATCCCAGTGGACCAATACTCCAGATCTGCTGACTCGGAGCTTGGCTGCCTGCCATTCATGCCAACTCTTGAGCCACTTGTCCCTCATTATAAAGCAGGGTCGCTTCCTGGGGGATAATTAAATCTCTCCCCTCCCGAACTTGGCTATCTCATCGGATCTCAGCTTTGCTCAAGGATGCCTCCAACCCGACGACAGCTACAGACACTCGGAAGTCTTCAGCTCATCGGATACGCGAACAATCCCAGTAGTGAGTCTCTCGCATGATACTTATGATGAACGTCTACAAATATGCGCTATCTACGAGCAGAAGTGATCACCGAGCTTGCGTTCATCGCTGATGCGCAGGTAAACGGCGGTGGTCGTGACGCACCGCTCGAGGTGAAGTTTAACGAGTTCATGGACGGAGGCGCGTGTCTCTGTCGAAGTTGATGGTGCGACATGACAATGCATGCCATGCAGTGAATTTGCGAGGGAGGGGTACGAAAACTAGGCAAAAGAAGATGACGGTCGAGCAAGCTGCTGCCATTTTACTCGTCACTGTAGTCGTCTTCCTTTTCTCTCTACTGACACAGCATCTCAAGCAATGGATCGACTTCAGGTACAGAAGGGTCACGTAGAGCTTATTACCAAGGAGAACGATCCGTACACAATCGACGTCATCAAGATCCTTCCAGAGGCAAAGAGAATGTCGGTGGTTAACGTGTATCTGATTAACGCACCCGCTCAGCTCGCGTGAACAGATTAGCTACGTTTCTCCCAAAGCTAAGGGGATATGGGGACATCCCTTATGACCAACAGTATCGCGGGGCCATTGCGCTGGCCAAGCGCCACTTTTTCCCAAAAGGAAAAGCCCCCACGAAGAAAGAGGTATGAAATGCGGACGTGGGACTCCTCTTGTCAACCTTACACATATCTTGTGACAGTTGATGGCACTACTCCTCCAGTCGTACGAAGAGAGAAGGCTCGGCTCGGGACGTCAAACTCAAGCGACCAAGACATTGGGTATTCAAACGAGCCTGAAATCTATCGACAGCCCGACCTACGTCGAGAGAGCAAGTAGCGAAAGCGTCCTAGATGCTGATCTGGCTGTTTGCCCCAACATGATAGGAACACCAAGTCAACTCGGTTCGGAAAGCAGGGCTGAGCCGCCGGACGATGTACGTGTTGACGGTTTCAGCATTGATGGCGATAAATCTGGAGTGCTCCACGGACCCGAACCTGTTTCACCGTTTACCTGTACTCCGTAGGTCCCTTGCAATCCTTCAAGTGGATACTCGGCTTTACAGTTCTCCCTCCGTGTCAGGGTGGCGCCAAGATCTTTTAATCCTTACATGACACCCGTATCAAACCCCCGGCATGTCCATGCGGCAGATACGCCTGCTTTACTTCATGCGCCACCGACTCCAGTGGATGATGGCAGTGATACTGACGTCGCCCAGAATGAAGACAGTTTGGCAAACGAGGGCATCGGAGACTTGTTGCAGACTACGGCTACCACCCAGGGCAGATTAAATTACTACTATAACAAGTTCCTGGTTGCTTGCCAGAAGGTGTTTACGTTCCTCACTCGTCGTGGTGACTCGGTTCTCATCCCTGCGCCTACTATTCCAGATAACTTTTCTGGAAGGACAGAAGGAGCAGATACAAAAGGAATTCGATCTCACCAAGAGGCAGCTTGACGAAACTGAGCAACGTCTGCGAGAGGCCAATGCCGACAGATGGAGGTTGAACAAGTGGGTGGATACGCTTCTTCGTCGGGTCGATTCGATCTATGGGCAACTCGGCCTGCTGCGGGTACGTGGTGTCACTTTACCTGATGTATTGGGATGCTCAGTGTTGCCATGCTATTAGAATATGACATGTCCAGAGGCCATCGGTAATGAAAATGAGGAGTGGTCTGCTTGTGATCCGCAGCTGCAAGGAAGCTTTTCCCCAAGCTGGATCTAATCCATTGCCATGTACTAAATATCTAGTAATGAATGTGTGTAGTCTAGTCTCGTCAAAGATTTGGATCGACGGATTTTGCTGTCCTTGGGTTCCGTGTAATGCACCCTCGCGAGACTGGGGGCGGGAGACTAGGACATGTAATGAGCTTAGAGTTCTGATACGTTGAACGAATAGCTGGTAATGAATACAGAGAGAGAATGGGTAGTCAGGTGTGTATGTGTCGTAAAGCTCAGGATAGGCAATAACTCGGATGTGGAAATGTAAAATTAGACTAGGTTTACAACCAGACAGTAGTAGTGATACAACAATTATGATGGGAGTGCATTGTCCGTAAAGCAGTCAGGGGCTATTAAGTAGAGATCTAAAGGTCCATCATGATGCGGCGCCTCTAGTGTGAGCACCGCGCAGTATGCCAAGATCGTGTGGATCGTCGTCGAAATGAGCTCAACGGAACATGACGCTGCGACGGCGAGAGGTGACGAGAACAAAGTCCTGTGGAAGGAAGGAGGCTCGCTGGGGTTTGCGAGTTGCCCCCGTAACACGCTTCCAGGCTTGGATGACCTGGCGTTCAATGAACTTTGTACAGGAGGGGCGGGTCTTGCGCCTGTAACGATATTCCAATCAGTTTTGGGGGATGAGTGGGAGATTTCGTGAGTAACTTACATGGGTTTTATATCAACAAACCAGGGGTCGGAATGGTATGAAACGGGATAAGTGCGGTAGGACACCCCGACTGACGAAGGCATTAAGAGCGTGTGGGTGGGATGTTAAGAGTGTTGAAAGGGATAGAATCGTCTCAGACGAAGAGAAAAGAGTGGATAGCCTGCGAAGCTCTCAGAGGACGCTGGCGTAGAGATTAGCGTGGTGGTGCACGTTGGTAAACGGCGCAGGGAGACGTACGAGAGAAACACGGACATCTTATAGGCTGGCAAATGACAATAGTGAGTCCGTGAGATGCAAGAACACATGACCACATGACGGTATTGTCGTTACGCGGTTGGGTAGTGGATGCAAATCAAGAAACAATAACGGGCCTAGCAATCAAACATCGACTTCGTACAACACCTTCCGATTCGAGATGAAACTATTGTATTACATACTATGCTCCTGATCGTGGTGTCCTCGAACTTGAATCGACTGGGAACATATGCGATTCATGTTGTTTCGCAGACCCGGGATTGTGGAGGTCCGTGAGTACCTCGGAGAGGGTGGCAACGCGGCTACACAAACTGAGAGAATTGAAGAGATATTCCCCCATCACACGATCACACGGTCCCAGTAGTGTTACAGTAATTATCGTTGATAAAGTGCACGTGCTCGGATCGCGTCGATGTTGGTTCGTTTATATGGCGCGTTGGGGACGCGCGTCGAGGGCAATGAGGTATGGGCAGACCGAGGTACTACGCGTGATGGAGTGCTATATAAGACTATATGATATCGGTCGAGCGCAGCGGTGAGCACGAAGAGCCATTGGTCCAGAGAGAGAGTGGCAATTGTACAGCCATCTTGTGAGTATAGTCGCGAGTACCGAACTCTTTCTTGAACCCGCCCCACGGTGTCCGGTTAAGAGAGGACGAGTAACGTATGCCCCACCCATATTCGCGTCCTCAACCTCTCGCTCCCCCTTGCTTGTCCCGCCTCGCATCAAATGCACCACTCACCACGACCTCCCTCGACACACGACACCGCCCGTCCCGATACTCTTCACTTCCCTCCAACACAGCCCCGCACTGCGTCTCGGTTTTTTGTTTCCATGCGAAAGTCGTTCGGTCCACAGGCCTCGCCGCGATGGAGGGACACCGAAAATCCGGTCTGCACATCCACGTCCTATACCCATCTTGCACGTCTCACTCTCCCCTCCTCCCAGCGTGCAGCCATGTATTCAACCCCTGAGGAGAGACACCCATACCATACCTCACGTGCCGGTCGTTCACGTTATCTTGACTCCCGTCCGACCATTGAACAGATCGCCATGGGTCTCCATGTTTCGCGCACACCCCATCTTAGACTTGTATCAAATCCCCTCCAGCGACATCCCCTCTCATCTCCGTCCCATCGCACTATAAACACGCCCATCCCATCATGTCCTACCCCGTCTGACAACATCCACGATTCCTCCACCACGTCCTCCCAACAACATCATATCCGCCGTAGTCTTCCTCCCCCTCCGTCACGGTCCTCCATGAAAAAATCGAGTCCATCCAGCTCTACCCTTGCCCATCCGCAGCAACCATTCTCGTCATCCGATGTTGCGCAGTCGGCTTCCACGGTAACCTCGGCCGGTCTTGTCACACCCGGCTCATCCCGTCCACTGTCATCCCTGAGAGCTCGTATGTCCAAATTTATACCAGGATACCGACCTCTCAGCTTCCCTGCTTCCTTCGGTCGAGCGAGCTCCGTCACATCCTCGGCTAGTGATAGCACCCGACCAACCACACCCCGCAAGGCAGTCCGATTCTCCACAAGTGTACTTGCAATAGATGAACAGTCCTCCTCATAGCCTCTTATTTCCTCGATTCCGCGCATGCTATATAGGCATTTACAAGATCCAACCAAATTGTTTCATTACCTGCATTTTTATTCAGATCCACACAGGACACGACTTGTTGGCACTTAACCTATTTTTCGATACATATATTATTCAATGTAGCTCATGAAGTCATTCCTCCTCCCATACGCATGTCATCATCCTTGTGGCTGTGAGCTGCGCTACACGTTTTCGCGACACTCGCATTGATCCTCTGTCGCGCTTCTGTTTCATCATCACTCTTACCTAGAATTTATTTTATTTCCATCACCACCATCTCACGCAAGATTGGTCGTGTGTTCCTGACCGACTAACATCCACAACGCTTGTGCATCACAGCCATATCTACTACGATGGCGCCTGTAGAGACCGAGTATTATGACCTGGTGTGTCGCTGCGTCTTCGTGGAAGTAGAATCCAGTAGGCTAATCATGTTAACTACCGTACTTTGGTACTTCTCGGACCGTAGTTGGGTGTCTCGGTAGACGTGAGCGAGACAGATTTGAAAAAGGCCTATCGGAAGCAAGCCATGAAGGTTCGTCTGGGTCCCAGTTTCAACCACTTTTCCCTACCCTGCATTGTTTACGTTCGGCCCACTCTTCACATTACTAGTATCACCCAGATAAGAATCCCTCTCCCGATGCTGAGGAGAAGTTCAAAGAGATAAGGCAAGTTGACCATCAAATGAAATACAGGTGGGGAATGACGGGTGACGTGTGTGTACCTCATGTTCTTAGCAAAGCTTATCAAGTTCTGTCCGATCCTGTAGGTGGTGGTTTGCTCCCGCTCTTGGAAAAAAGGGAATTGATGGCTTCGCTGGGCAGAATCTCCGCACCGTATATGATAAGAATGGAAAATCGATGGTTAGTTCTGTCTTGAAAGAAAAGATGCGCGATGGCATCTTACTGTGATGGTCGGGACAGGTGGACAAAGAGACCCACGAGATGGAAGACGCTGCCATGTTTTTCGCCAACGTTTTTGGTGGCGAACGATTTAAAGAATACGTGCGTCCTCTTTCAGACTCTATGTTTGCCGATTGCCTTTATGAACACTAGATCGGAGAAATTTCTTTGATGAAAGAAATGACTTCTGTGGCGCAGACCGTGGCCACCGACGAGGAACGTGAAGAGCTCGAGAAAGAAGGCATTATTCTATCATCTACACTTGCTCCTGAGAAAGCCCCAACACGGCCTACGACACCAGCTGCAGAATCCCATTCTTCCGGACAAGCGGCTGACCCCCTTGAAACATCGGCCGCGCTCAAAGTCTCCGTTAGCAGCGAGGACACATCCAAGCGCGCATCGTCGCCAGACCCGTCCCTGGCTAAGAATGGATCAAAAAGTGTTCCTACATCACCTTTACAGGAGAAAGAAAAGGAAATACAGATGCCTTCCAGGAAGCGCAATAAACTCACACCAGAACAGAAAAGGAAACTTCAAGAACTCGACGAAGAGCGAAAGAAGGCATTAGAAGAGCGCGTGAAGACACTGACGATCAAGCTGATCGAACGGCTCAGGCCGTTCGTCGAGGCGAAGCATCCAGGGGACAAAGACGATCCAGAAACGAAAACATTTCAGGATAAAATGAAACTTGAGGCCGAGGATCTGAAACTAGAGAGTTTTGGTGTGGAGGTGGGTCTGTGTGACTTTGCAGAGTATTACATGTACGCAATCCTCGTGTGTCGACATTCTAGCTGTTGCACGCCATCGGTACCGTCTATAGCACGAAGGCCACTTCATTCCTGAAGTCGAAGAAATTCCTTGGCCTGTGAGTCGTCGCGATGTCGTACTTCCTCGAAGTTCACAGCATCCCAGTGCGGGCTTCTGGTCTCGAATGAAGGAAAAAGGGTCAGTGGCAAAGGACGCATGGGGCGTGATCGGGAGCGCGTGAGCTTTATCACCGGCAACTGCCCACCTACAGGAAATGACACTGGTAGTTCATCAGATTAAGCGTGCAATCTCTGATGATGGAGATGGAGAGGTTGCAAACTAAGGGTGAGGTGAATGAAGAGATTTTACATGCAATGGAAGAAGACATGACCGGCAAGGTGCGTGCCCGACGCCGCGTGCTACGTCATGTACAACTAACATCATCCCGCATTATAGATCTTGCTTGCTTCTTGGCGAGGAACTCGTTTCGAAGTCGTACAAGTGCTGCGAGAGGTAAATCATTTCTTTGCTTGAAAATCTGCCCGGCAGTCTGATTAACCTCAACCAGGTTGTAGATAACGTCCTCAAAGATCGGGAGGTATCTGAGCAAGTACTCATCAACCGTGCCAAGGTATGAGCACAGGGAAATGGCGGTGGTGCTGGCCGCTTACAATGCGTTACAAGGGCTTATTGATCATCGGTCACATTTTCAAAACTACTGCACCCGATGGCTCTGATGAGGACCGTCGAGAGCTTGAACGGTATGTACGATGTCGATAATGGTTCTCGACAAGCCTGACATTTGTGTGTATGAGCAGCATAGTCGCCGAGGCCGCGGCTGGCAAGTCGAAACACCAGCAACTGCGTGCCCAAGTGAAAGGACGCAGAGACGGTAAACATACACCACCAAAGGAGTCCGCGGACCAAACTGCAGAGACAGAGGCTTCCCGCTCCTCGTGAGACACGGTCTTTTGTTTCCCTCATTCCTCGTTGGATATATTTTCGGTCTCATTGGTTTAAACGCTTCCTATCTCTAATCCTGATGTGTCCCTCGAACAAACCATACGGAGGCTCGGCAACTTTTGGTAGGGTACTGAGGTATGTATGTGTTACTGCGTGATCGAGCGATGCGAATGTGCCAACGCCGGATGCAAAACTTCACTGTGCACCGGGTGCATCCACTGTTCGCTTATGTTCATCCCTCACCTGCCCAATGAGCAGTTAGTGCCAGGCCAAGGATTGTCGCATCGACTGACGCACCTCTGCGTAGAACTCATCGCTGGCGAGTACCAGAAAGCCAGTGCACGCCAGGCCTTTGGTGAACGACATGCAAATCTTGTGAGCCTCGATGCTCCGTGCAGAAATGGCAAATGCGGGTGTATGATTTCCCCCATGTGGTTGTGTGGGGATGGCTATGTCGTGTGAGACTGCATGCATGTCAAGTCGGTATTCAACCTCTCACCGAAAGCCGGGTGTAGGCATGGCAGCTCTAAAAATACTTTACCATCAGGATACTTGCGGGTGTGCCTGCAGCGTGAAATACTTACCATAAGAGATATTGCCCTAAAGGGATATTGTAGTTGAGTGTCATCCCGGATCAGTATGCGTCCAATATCGTCCGGAGAACCGGGTTTAAAAAAGGAACCAGAAGAAATAGCTTACAAAATCTGTGGAAGCTCCGACCGGCTCTTGATGAGCAGTCATCCCAAAACACCTACTCATGGTCTGCGCGAAATATCTACCTAAAGAGAACCGTCGAGAGTGTCTATCAAGCGTGTGTAAGTCCACGAACGTACCCAAAATTCCGTTCTGTCGCAGATCATAGTATGGTTTACCTTGAGTGGTCACGAAACTGCATCCGGTGGCAGTTGCCGCCCCTCTGGACTCCGTCAAGAACGCATCTCTCGCTGAGCAACTGACACGGCCTCACCTGAAACATGCCAGCACCCTTTCCCCAAAACGTTGTAACTGATCGCGGTCAGGCGCACGAACAGACCAACGCATTCGTGCGTAATCGGGTATCACTAATGGAATGTAACCTCCATCACGTCCCATCAGTCCAATTTGTAGGTAACTCACCGTTGTCGCCGCCTTTACAGCCCCTAATAACGCCAGTGACCCTGTGATCAGGTCTAATTTGCTGGCGGAGCACAGATATATTTGAGTATGCGAGGAAGGCGGCGTCTAAGGCATTCGTGCCCTCCCAGGGTGTATTTCCGGCATGGGCGCTGTGGTCTGCCGTGAGTGTTTTTTTTTTTTTTGGAAAAAAAAAAAGCCTGAATGTTCGGCTTACGAGTGTCCAAAAAACTCAACATCGATTGACTGCATCGCCAGACAAGATCCGGTAGACACGGAATTGGGAGGCCCAGCCGATGGATGACACCTATGCAGTAAAACGTCAGCATTTTCCTATCACACGATCTGTCACGGACATGAGGCATGCGTGCATCCCATTGTAACCACCGCGTTCGAGCAACATGATCTTTCCACCTCCACCTTCTTCCCCTGGTATCGGCGGACATATAAGATTTAGGTTATGCCTCGTGCAAAGACCCATCTAAACTTACCAGGCGTTCCTAGCAAAACGACTTTTCCAGCAATATTATGGGCCAGCAGTGCGGATTTTATTGCAATGGCGACACCCACGGCACTTACAGCGATCAGATTATGACCACATGCATGCCCAATCAAGGGTAAAGCATCCATCTCGGCGTTTATACCGATGGTTCTTCCATCCTTACCGTGGGTGAACTCAGCCCTCCATGCAGTTTGAAGGTCGAGGTAGTGGCGAGTGACGATGAAACCGTGCCTTTCCATAAAGTCCGTTAGAGTATCATGGGCATAACTGAGAGTGTCAGATCTAAGCGGAAAGGCAGTATGTTGAACGTACTATTCCTCGAACATGAGTTCGGGGTGGTCTGAAACAATTTCGGTTGAGAGAGAATCCCATTCTGATGTGAGCGTCGACCTACCGTGGATGCTGAGACTCAGGGATCTTAGGGCGGATTCAAGAAAATCGATCGCGGTATCAATAGTTGCCATGAAATCAGACTTTGCATCGCACTGAGACAAGGCCCCCGAGTAAGTGGGAGGTGGATCGAGTTGCTGCGACGTCGATGGACTCGAAAAGTCGCAGCAGGACTCGAAAGATATGGGAATGCCCTTGTAGACAGACTACGGGATATTCTCAGCAAATATTGACGTTTAGAAACGAGTCAACCCACCATTACATCGTCAGCGTCGGTGTGTTTACGAGATCGGGGTAGGGGATGTGTCTGGATGTGCCCTGGGCGAGAGGGAAGTAAATGCCTCCAGGTCCAAGAAAAGCAGGAGGTGGAAGTGGAGTGGACGTCCAGCGGGGGAAGATGCATGAAGGGACTAGTGAAAGAGCCTTGGGGCGTGAAAAGTGGAGTTTATCAACATTGCGGGCATATTCAGTGACACACACTAACGCACCCGGGTAGGCTTGTGTGCCTTGTGATCCAGTCCGAAAAACACGGGTTTACATAATATTTTTTTGGGAGCCAAGTGTCTTGGGATCTCCGAGTCTCCGTGACACGGATTCCACTGTGATTCTCTCTCCTCCTAAGGCCTCGTGTCACAAGAAAAATAAGCCGTCTTCCACCATAGGATGGGGTATGCATACCATGTACTACAGTGCGATTGGCAGCGGATCGAGGCGCTTGTTCAAGGGACACGCACTAGGATAGAATCCCGGGGGGGACGAACTTGAACGTGCTGCAACTACAATGGCGAGAGATCGACCTAGCTCTCCCCGAGGAGCTGACGCGGCCTTGACAGTCACCGCGATGGGTAAATCAATCAACCTTTGCTCTTCGTTCTTCGCAATCAACTCGGTTCTGGTGCTCTGCCACATCCATTCCCTGCCACATCATTTCCTTTCATGTCGGCATGTGTTCGATCGGCCCGGAAGCGCACAAGCGAGGCACATTTGCATGGAAAAAACAGATCTCAAAAGATATTCAACCGGGCCTGGCCGGGAATTGAACCCGGGACCTCCTCGAGTCAGGCAACCCTAACAAGGAATCATACTACTAGACCACCAGGCCGATGTTGCAAAGTCTCCCGAAAACATAATGACTAGTCCATGAAAGTGTAGGTAGGATGAGTTAAAGGGTTGAAATGTTTGCAATCCATAATGAACATGTTGAGAGAAGCCACATACGATGTCTTGATTATCCTGGTCGATCAACGGAGTGGTACTTATGGGTTGTACGTGGTCTCGTAATTTTACTGTAACTTGGTGTTGAATGAGCAGCTTGCTAAGTTGCTGGATTACCAAAAATGGAGCTTTGGAACTTGGGATCCAACCCGTACAAACAACCAAATCTGTTTCCGAGTGGTATCCTCACCAGCCTTTCGAGGAGGCAGTCTGGCTGGTTTTACGTCGACGACAATGGCGTCGACTATCACCTCTATCCATACAGATAACCTTGGCCAGATATTTCAAAGTCTCCGAAATCCCAGTCATGACGCTCGCCTTCAAGCCGCAGTTGACCTTCGTCGCTACGTGCGTCTATGACCTGGTGCGATCTAGCCCTGCCATTAAATTTCTTATAGGTTGTCACGACGGTAGTCGAAATGCCGAATGACGCTGCTGTAAAGCTATGGGACGACGATATCAACAAACGAATATTCGACCTCATGCACAGTCAGAACAACGTGGAGAGGCTGGGTGGACTGTTAGCGATTGGTGCGTCTCTGACTTTCTGATGTAACGGACTGTATAGAACCTCGAGGGCAGATCATCTTTTGGAGAATGATGGAGAAGATATCGTTGGGTCAAAACGATACCTATACAGATTCTACAACTATGTGAAACAGCTCCTTCCTAACCACGATGTCAACATCATGCTGGCAGCATCAAAGACTCTAGGGCAGATAGCTGCTATCGGTGGCGCCGACTTTGGAGAAGGATTCATGGATCTTGAGGTACCGGCAGCTGTGGAACTCCTACAGGGCCCCGAACCACCCCGCTATGCCGGCGTGCTCATCCTGAAGGAATTGGCTCGTAACAGCGCGAACTACTTCCACTCTCATATTAGCCTTGTTTTTGACAAGATTCTTATCCCATTGCGTGACTCACGTGTCATGGTTAGGGAGGGCGCCGCCGAACTCCTGGCTGCATGTCTAGAGATTGTAGCAAACAGAGAGCGGCAAACGCGGACGACGTACCTTGTGAAGATCCTCCAGGATGCTCAACTTGGGTTGAAGATGGCACAGCCTGAGGTGATTCATGGATCATTGCTCATGTATCGCGAGCTACTACTTCACGGGGACACGGTAAGTGATGAAATGCATCGTCATCGATGGAGGTTAGACAGGTCACGGTGGCTTCTAGTTTATGCGTGAAGCATTCCTAGACACGGCAGAGCAGATTTTGCGATTCAAGTCGCACAGGGACAGTCTAGTGCGAAAAATGGTTATCACACTCATACCGACGCTTGCAGCATATGACACCCAGACGTTTTCTGAGCATTATCTGCATAAGTCGATGGGTCATCTGCTCACGCAACTGGATAAACCCAACGAGCGGTCGTTTGGTATCGTACATGGTCGTACATGGCTTTGTCGGTTTGCTTACTAGATGACAGCCTTCATTGCCATTGGACACACTGCGACTGCGGTGGGAAGTGACATGAAGCCTTTCCTGGACTCGATCATGGCTCAAATCAAACTTGGACTGCAACAAAGAGGGTGAGTAATACCTGGTCGTACGCATAGTTGCTGCTGATACTCGCAGCAGGAGGAAGAATGCGCCATCAGAAGAACCTATTTTTCAATGCGTGGGGATGCTGGCGTCGGCTGTGGGGCCGAACCTGACCAAATTGCTGCATGATCAGCTAGACCTGTTCTTTGGATGTGGGCTAAGCGAGCCATTACGACAAGCGCTAGTAGCGATTGCACGGAATATTCCACCACTTCTGAAAACGATTCAAGACCGGCTGCTAGAGCTGCTTTCGATGATACTCGTTGGACAGCCACACAAGGTGATCGGTGCGCCACCGTCTCTTGTACGGAGCGATGTCGTAGGATATCCGCGCGAGCTGTCTGCGACGAAGACGGGCAAGAGCGCGGAGTTAATCACGCTTGCGTTAACAACGCTTGGTTCGTTTGATTTTAGTGGTAAGAGAAGCAGACCAGTGTATGCAGGTGCAGGTATACTAAGTACGGTATTTAGGTCACGTGTTGAACGAGTTCGTTCGGAGTGCAGCGTTGCCATACTTGGAGGACGACAACGCGGGCGTGCGGCGTGCGGGTGCGCTGACGTGCTGTAAATTATTTGTGCGGGATCCGATTTGCTATCAGGCGAGCAGTCACGCGATCGAGATCATCAGCGACGTGCTCGATAAATTGCTTACTGTCGGCATCGCGGATCCGGGTGGGCGTTATTTCATTGACGTGTATATCTTCTGATGTCATTCCGTAGACCCAACGATCCGACAGACGGTCTTGTCTTCCCTGCACGAACGCTTCGACAAGCACCTCGCTCAGGCCGAAAATGTGCGCTCTATTTTCATCTCCCTTAATGATGAGGTCTTCGAGAATCGCGTCACCGCCGTTGGCTTGATCGGTCGTCTCGCTAAACACAACCCCGCGTATGTCATGCCCTCCCTCCGCAAGGCACTCATACAACTCCTCACTGAACTCGAGTACTCCACCGTCACACGTAACCGCGAGGACTGCACCCGTCTCCTCACCCTCCTCGTTAGCGCAACACAGAGGCTCATCAAGCCGTATGCCCTTCCCATTCTCCGCGTCCTCATCCCCAAAGCCAACGACAGCAACCCCGCAGTCGCAGCCAACGTCCTCATGTGTCTGGGCGAACTGGCTGCTGTCGGAGGCGAAGACGTCACCCCTCACATCCCAGAGCTTATGCAAGTCATCATTTCCAGACTACAGGACCCGGCACATGTCAAGCGAGATGCTGCCCTGCGCACCTTGGGCCAGCTCTGTTCAAGCACAGGCTATGTCATTTCTCCCTTAGTTGACTATCCCCAGCTTCTTCCCATCCTTGGACGAATTTTGCGCACAGAATCTGGCTCATCGCGTCGCGAGGTTGTCCGGGAGGTCGTCAAGGTCTTAGGCATTCTCGGTGCGCTCGACCCCTACAGGCGTAAGGTATGTCGCACAGCCGTGCGTCTCTGCTTTCCCCTTAGCATCGTTCCAGATAAAGTTGGACGAAGATGGGGCTGCCGAGGGGGCCCTCCCCGTCGTCAATACAACTGCCATTACAAGCACGAGCTCTTTGACAGGTTCCGACGATTACTATCAGACCGTGGTCATCACATCGCTCTTGACTGTTTTGCGCGACCAGTCTATGAGCAACCATCACCATACCGTCATCGAGGCGATTATGAACATTTTCAAGACCCAGGGTCTGAAATGTGTTACTTTTCTGCCACAGGTATTCATCGCTGAACAAATAACACAGTATTTTGCTGAGTTTTCCCTAGATCATTCCAGCGTTTGCTGCCGTTGCCCGTACTTCCACCGCCCGGCTGCAAGAGTTCCACCTGCAGCAGCTTGCGATCTTGGTCGGAATCATCAAACAGCATGTCCGAAATTACACACCCGCCGTTTTCTCGCTCGTCACCGACCTTTGGGAGAACACCTCCCTCCAACTTCCCATAGTCTCCCTCGTCGAAGCACTCGGGAAAGCGCTCGATGCCGAATTTAGACCTTTTCTACCCACTATCTTACCTCTACTCCTCAAAGTTTTCGAGGGCGAGCTTACCGAGAAGAGAATGACCACGCAAACCAAAATATTCGACTCGCTCCTCACTTTTGGTGCAAACATCGAGGAATATTTGCATCTTATCATTCCAATTATCGTCCGGACTGCGGAGAGGCTAGATGCAACGACCATCCTCCGCAAACGAGCCATTCAGACGATAGCTCATTTATCTCAGCGAGTTAATTTCTCGGACCACGCTTCACGGATCGTGCACCCTCTCGTTCGAGTCCTCGACGGGCAGAATAACGAGCTTCGAATGGCGGTAATGGATACGCTATGTGCCATCGTCGTCCAACTTGGCTCAGATTTTGCCATTTTTGTTCCAATGATTAATAAGGTATGTCTCTTCAACTTTTTCTGGTTCCAGCAAGGTCTCAAGTATCTGCAGTGCTTGCTTCGTAACCGTATACATCATCCGCGGTACGAAAATCTAATAACCAAGCTCCTGAATGGTGAACGCTTGCCTCAAGAGTCTGGTATTCATGACTTATCGGACAGTTCAAGGGTTGCTGAAATCTCAGCGCCCGCCGAACCGGCCAAGCTGACGGTCAATCAGCAGCATCTGAAACAAGCTTGGGACGTATCGTCCGTTTCTACGCGAGAAGACTGGGCAGAATGGATGCACCGTCTCTCTGTAGAACTCATGAAAGAGTCACCCTCCCACGCTCTCAGAGCCTGCATGAGTTTGGTTGAATTTCATCCACCTCTTGCCAAAGAACTTTTCAATGCTGCTTTCATTTCTTGTTGGACCGAGCTATACGACCAATATCAAGTAGGTGCATTGCCGGTTCAACTATATTATTGGTGTTTTGACGTTTTTCAGGAAGGACTTGTGCGTTCCGTCGAAGCGGCTATCACATCTCCTAGTGCACCATCAGAATTAATCCACCGATTACTCAGTCTTGCAGAATTTATGGAACACGAGGAAAAACCACTCCCTGTAGAACACCGTACTCTCGGGGAATACGCCATGAGATTCCACGCATATGCGAAAGCCCTGCACTACAAGGAACTGGAATTTTTTACCGAGACGTCACCGAATATCATTGAGGCACTGATTGGTATCAATACTAAACTACAGCAGCACGATGCGGCCTGGGGTACGCTTGTTATTGCCCGAGAGCAGTACGATGTTAGTAAACACGAAGAATGGTACGAGAGACTCGGGAGATGGCAAGAAGCACTGGCTGCCTACGAGAAAAAGGTGGAGGAAGATCCCGATGCTCCCGACGTCCAGATTGGACGCATGAAGTGTCTGCATGCACTCGGCGAGTGGGATCAGCTCGCAGCACAAGTGGAAGAAAACTGGTCCAATGCGAACCATGAAGAACGTAGGGAAATTGCACCCATGGCCGCCGCTGCTGCCTGGTCGTTGCATGAGTGGGACTCCATGGATGACTACATCGCGACAATGAGGAATGATTCGCCCGACCGGGCGTTCTACAAGGCCATCTTGTCGGTTCACCAAAATCAATTCCCCAAGGCTCTAAGAGAGATTGGCAAAGCTCGAGACTTGTTGGAGCCAGAATTGACGTCTTTCGTTGGTGATGGTTATGGTCGCTCATATAAGTGAGTCATATTTTTATGTATACTAGTGCCGCAGTAATCGACCTGATGTCACCCAGCACTCTCGTCCGCGCGCAGATGTTGTCCGAGCTCGAAGAAATCATTATGTACAAGCAGTACGCCGACCAATCAGAACGACAACAAGCAATGCGAAAGACATGGATGAAGCGGTACGGGTTTCAGCTATGTTTGTCTTGAGTGCGTTAACTCATATGCTATTAGATTGCAGGGTTGCCAACCTGATGTCGAGACTTGGCAGCGTATTTTGCAGGTTAGGGCACTTGTTCTGAATCCCGAAGACGATCCTGTCATGTGGATTAAATTTGCGAACCTCTGTCGAAAATCTGACCGGATGGCGTTGGCAGAGAAGACAATCAACTCGCTTCTTTCGCCAGAGAGGGTGAGCTATGGTTTCGAAGATCGTTGACGCGGGATGACGATTCAAGATGTTAGTTGCAGCATTTGCGGGATGATCAGCAGCACCTGAAGGCGCCTCCCAATGTCGTTTACGCCCAGCTAAAGTACATGTGGGCGAATGGCTCCCACGAAGAAAGCCTAAATTTCCTTCGTCATTTTTCTGCGAGCTTGGCGAGGGATCTTCAAATGGAAACCAAGGAACAGTCGCAGCGACCTGGTGTCAGCAAACCCAAGCTCGATGAGTTGTCACGGTTGCTCGCGCGATGTTATTTCAAGCAAGGGCAATGGCAGGTCGAACTCAAGGAAGATTGGGGTGCAGTGAGTATCTTCTTCTACTTAATATCAGCGACTGGACTCCCGCAAAGCGAAACGTCAAAGATATTTTGCATTCGTACCTCCTGGCCACACACTACGATCCCAACTGGTACAAAGCGTGGCACACCTGGGCCCTTGCAAACTTTGAAGTTATTGGTCATTTGGAAAGCCAAAAGGAAAGCATGGCCACTGATGTGCCCGGTAGTGGGCTAGCGGCTCACATCGTACAGGCAGTTCAAGGTCATTGTCATTGAAGCTAAGGATAATGTGACACTCATTCAATGTGTCGCAGGGTTTTTCCATTCGATAGCTCTGCGCAATGAGAACGCGCTCCAAGACACGCTCCGGCTTCTGACTCTATGGTTCAAGTTCGGTGCTCACGATGATGTGAGCCAAGCTATGGCAAGCGGTTTTTCCGTCGTCGAAGTCGACACGTGGCTAGAAGTCATACCCCAAGTGAGTAACTGATCTTGCACTCTTCATCAATCTCACGCTTGTAGATTATTGCACGAATCCAAACTCCAAGCGGGAACGTTAGACGTAATATCAATAACTTGTTAACCGAAGTTGGCAAGCATCATCCACAAGCGCTGATATACCCCCTTACTGTGGCATCAAAATCGTCTAGCATCTCTCGCAAGAACGCCGCGCTTAACATCATGGACAGAATGAGGGAACATTCACCCGCCATTGTTGAACAAGTATGTGTGTTCGTGACTGAGGGTGCCAGCTCGAAGTTGTTCACGGTACACGATAGGCACTTGTGGTTAGCCATGAACTCATTCGCGTGGCTATATTGTGGCATGAGATGTGGCATGAGGGTCT
>JBBPJU010000597.1:0-20098 GCA_038088875.1 Austroboletus festivus
AGACATCCTTTTCTTTTGCGTCCGACTCGAGGGCAGGAGGCAAGACAATAGCCTTGACTGCAACCTATGCCATACATGTGAAACAGTGAGCGAACTTTAGCTTCCAGAATGCCAACCTCTATGTCCTGTGTGGCATAGTGGCACCGATATACCACGCCAAAAGAACCGGTTCGAAAGATACGTTTCTTATCAAGTTTGCCGGTGAGGTCAGGTGCATCGGGGTGGCTCGGATTATCTAGGCCCTCCCCTTTTGGCTCAGGCTCGCTGCATAAATGCAGCATGTTAGAATAGAATAGAAAAAGAAGGCGGTAGGATACCGTGATATATCATACGGCATGATGGATGATGGGTCGGAGGACAGTATGGATGGTGGAGATGTGTAGGAGAGTAAAAATAATGTTTTCCGAAGCATGGCCACCTTTAAATATCATTGAATGAGCCTGCCTTGGACGAATGGCTGAATTAAACATGACTTATTTCCATGCCTCTACTCCAGCGCATGCGTTCAAGTTCCGTTATGTTCACCTTTAGGACACGTCAAGTGGGTGCGTAAGAAAGACCCTGTCAGAGGTCTGAATGTGATGCTAACCGTAGTGTGTTGATTGATTCGCGCCGACCTACTAGTAGTACCAGGGTCCACCATGTTGAAATTCAAGGCGTCAATGCATAGGGAATGCAGAATCAGACTTTGATCGAATATCCGTTCTCTCCGGATCTGGGATATGTGACAGTTTGGGAACGAACCTAAGGTAGCACCCCACGAAGAAAAAGGTTCTTCTGGTTCGGATCACCAACTATATGATGTCTGGAAGCGTGTTACTGTGGAATTCTAGGAGGCTGGCAACAACCTGGAGATCACCCTCATTGATAACATGCCAATCACGAACTACTGAGTTGAGAACGTGTAGCTGCGATTATAAATTTAGGCGTCATCGGATAATGTCGGTGGTATTAGGCCAAGGTACATAAGTTTTCTCCAGTACTGCCTCGGGAGTTGAATGGATGTCCAAATGCAAGCCGCGTTGCTTCTGCGGCGATCACTAAATTGTGTGGTAGTATACAACACGTTCCATGAACATTGTGTTGTTTCGGTCGGACATGTGTTGTATGTATGTGGGACAGATATGTCAGGGATTTTATTATAGGAAACCCTAACTTCCTTGGTACCTGGTACAACCGTTCATGAAATTGCGCATCATTAATGGTTTCTGGGTCGTTATTGACTCAGAGACGTGCAGATAACTTGTAGATCAGCGATGCACGTAACCTGACAAACCGTTCCGAATTCAAGGAAGCAGCGCACAAATGACTGTTTCCCGGATCAGTGTCAACATGTAGGGTGGGTGATTTCGAAAAACAAACAGGTGAGCACTGTCGCACCACACTTCCTTATTTTTCATTTCTATTTTCCGTGATTGTCGCTGATCTGATCAGGGCCTATATGCATCCCATGGTGAGGTGATGCACCCGAGTTATCTATCGCACGCATATTTCAACATTAGTGCTACATTACTTCCCCGTGTTGCAGTACATGAACACCAATGCTGCTGATTGGCCGATTTGGTAACAACATATTGCCTTACTACTGTAGATCAAATTTCGGGTTCAACAACGTTGCCGCATGCGTACACAGGCAACATGACGCCTAGTACTACAACATGCATAACAATTACATTTGTTGCCAAGCCAGTATATCAAGCAATTAATTTGTTACTGATCATTGGGATTCATGCAAACTCTCATGTGGACACATCTATCCGCGAAGTGATGGAGACTAATGAGCATCACAATGCTTGGATTTGTGGTAAGTACTCATCTGATCTGTGCGTTTCTCAATGCGAACGCTTCTTGGAGCCAAACAAGTAATATAAAAAGTGGTATCTCATCAGCCGCTTAAGTTAAGTTCTGGCGCTGCCAACGCACTGCCTGAGGGGTTCTGCATGTGCATGCGTGTGACAGTGTACACGAGGCTCAGGGTCCAAGTATAGTCTTATTGTGGGCGAGAGATTCAGGTGGTGACTTTTGACGAATTAATAATTGGTTGACCGCCGTGCAAAGAAATACACTGTTACTTTCTTTCAGCTGGGCCGGAAGTCGTGTACTTGCAAACTTCACTCTTCTGTCCATGTATAACAAGTCTAATCATCCTTGCGTAGCTGGCATTGCAGATCAGAGAATAAGTGCCCGGTGGCAATAGGAGTTGTCCATTGGGATCTGCTACGCCTTGTGTTGTACAATCTAATTTACGTCAGTGATTGGACAAATTCATCATATTTACAGACCAATATTTGGATTAGTCGCGAACATAATGCATGCCTCGCTAACCGTCTCAAATAGTATGTAGCATTCGCAGGATCAGAACGATAGGCAGAGTCGCTAGAGATGTGTGCGCCTTGTGCTCCAAAGGATTGCTTTACTTCAAGCTATGCTTCAGAATAACATACTATATTCCCTCAGCAGGATATGCGGATCCCCTCGGGTTAGTATCCTTGACAAATAGCTGGCAGAGGCTAACCTGTATACATAAAAGCAAGCCAAACATCATTGAGAATTCGCCTTGCCCAACTTTTGTCGGGTCCTAGATGCCGAACGGTTTGGGGCTCAGCTGTTGAGTCGTGCTATCAGATCCCCGTGAGATTCACAAAATCAACCATCAACCCAAGAAGTATTATTGTTTATGTGAATAAACTCGAGCAACTATTATAACCAAAGTAGGTCCATGAATGATCATGAGAAGGATGGCAGACAAATGGAGCAGGACAAAGGAAGCCAGTCAAAAATGAATGCCAATAGGAAACCCGTCTTGAATCTTTATGCCCTGTCTTCCCCTGCCTGTACAAATAAATTATATGATTTTCATTTTCTTGGTGTGCATTAAGAGTGATGTCCAACAAAATGGAAGAAGTGGAGGTATGGGGGACTATCAGGAGGTATCTCAGAACCGATTCAACCAACTCCTCTTCGAAAGAACACATCATCCTTGGCACGACCGTCCATGTCGACTTTCAAATAACGCCTGAAGTGCTTGAAGAATCCAAGTTGGCATCATTGTTGAACATCTTTCGGAGCCTTCACACACAGGCTAGCAATGTCAATACGAGAGCACCGTCACACTGTTCACTCTAGTTCCACCCCAGTAACGCAATCCATGTCACAACCGAGTCTAAATCTGAATCTGAAGATTTATGCGAAACAGAAACGGACATGAACATGAGCATAACATGGAAAGTGACAATGGGTGTAACCGTCACTTGCCTTCTTGGATGCACTGTTATGGATTATCCTCTGGATGTGTTTCTCCTTCAATTTCAAAGTTATTGGCAGCAAGTTATTTGATATATACTTGAAATGATCAAAAGAGCACCAAGACCCAGCTCCATTAAAAGGAAAGCGATGGGAGTCCATACCTAACTGTACTTCGAAATAACTCCAGAACAATAGTCTCACATGACAGGGTCGCAGGAACACCATCGTCACTTCCAGCTCCGAGACAGCTAAACCTGTTGCCTCTTCAAGTGGAATAAGACAACAGCATTAGACTCCGAAAAACCATCTTGTCTGATTTATTGGCAGTTGACGAGGCATCTGAAGAGCAAGACTGCATGCAATGCAAAGTGAGCTGCACAGCACTCATAGAAAAAAGGGGCAAACAGGAGCGAACGAGGTGTCCACCGTAGAATGAGGAAGGTCGTCCTCCTTGACGCATAAAGTTTAAATTAGCAGTAAGGTAATTCGCTACCTTTGACACCTACCTATTGTCGGATCCGAGTTCCAGACAGTGGTTTGTGCACCTAAGGATAATCTCCTGGCCGAGTTTGGATCGGACTACATGATGTCGTGGATCAACTGAGTCGTCCAACCCTGAGGAATAGAGTACCCCCACCTCTTGCTCATCGCCATGGACCACCTACTTACAATATCAACACTCATTCTCTCCTATCTGAGATCGAAACTTCGCATTTGGATATTAGGAAAATGTTCAAGCGGAGCTGGCGCTCGCCATGACGGGATAGGGTCCGATGGGCAGCCGATAGAAGTGGCAGAAGGTGAAGTGGAGACGTGGTAGAAATGCAGGGGTATCGATGACCAGATTGTTTGGTACATCATGGTAGAAGCGCTGCATTCTTGAGGGCACAAGCAACGGACGAGTTTGCAGGGGTGAGTTATCTGGCGGAGCAGGAATCACCATCAGGATCAGAGATGGTGCAGCACGCTCGGAAGAGAGTGGCAGGGGAGGATGGCAGGGTCAGACAAGGGGCGGTTATTGTTCTGGTGTGCTACATAGGCTGGGAACGAAGTTGTAGTGGACAGGTACCATTGGTAAACTTAAGTTTGTTTTGGCTCGGTCGTCGAGTGGCGTTCACGTACATATATGTAATTGCTGACCGGTCTGGTTCCGAGTCGGATCCCAACATGCAGCACCAGTGCAACATAAATGACCATGTCGACGAATTTCTCCACCCTTTTCCATCATTCAGAACGCCATCATAGGTAAATCGATTATGCCATATGAGACGGTGCCAGCGTATGTTATACTTTTTCGCTTGAACTCGTCTGACAGGTCAATATCTACAGTTCATTGAATTCACATTTAAAAATCGACTCCCCTGACCTGCCAGACCTTACCAGTTTGTTGAAGCTGGTTCGTATTGCTGCAACTGGCTCTGCAAGTGTCGTATATCGTTGCATATATGAAGAGCGCGTGGAGGTTAGTACCCGTGCTTTCATTACACCATTGCTTAACTAGATATTGGCTCAGATCGCAGTCAAGGCAATTTCTTTTCCTCCCATGTTCGGTCCAACTGAAAAAGAGGAATTTACCCGAGTGAGCTGATGAAAACATATCTACCATGCAGTTTTTTTTCATTTCCGTATGGATCTAGAAATTAGAACGCGAGCTTCGAATGTGGAGAAAATTGGAGCATCCCAACATTGTTCCTCTTCTTGGGACGGCACACGGAAAGGTCTTTGGATCTGATTATCCTTGCATAGTATCAACGTGGACAACAAACGGGACACTATTTGGCTATATCAGGCGACATGGTACCAAACTCTCGCTTTCTGATCGCATCCGACTAGTCAGTAAGGATTATTTACTCTGACTCTGCAAATAACTGATCAAAGTACAGATCAAAGAATCTGTTTCGGGGCTGGAATATTGTGCGTCGATTAATATAGTAGCTCTTCAGATCCTGACTGACCGCCTTGCCTTGCAGTGCACTCACGTGGGATCGTTCATGGGAGTATTCACCCCGTGGGTTGTACCTTCTGATCATTATATTACTGAGTTGTCATACATATCATATTTTCAGGGCAACATTTTGATCGACAGTCTGAATAAAGCACGTCTCAGCGACATCACATCCTCCCTCCCCCTCTTTCCAATCGAGGACCAATTTTCTCACCTCTGGACGGATTCTATTCGCTCTAACAAAGCAATGTGGGCTGCGCCAGAACTAGTGTATCCGGAACTGTACCCAATGCTCGAGCCTGAAGCCACGTTTCAAAGCAACATTTACTCTCTCGGTAGCATAATTCTCCTTGTACGTCGCTTTTGGCCATTACTTGAGTTCCATTCCAAACTCTTCAATCAAACCTGTAGATCCTTTCAGGGAAACTTCCTTGGCGAAACATGGGAGAGGCTGAAAACTCAATAAAGAAATTTTGTAATCCGCCACGCCCAACCTGGCCTGTTTATATACCCGACAATGTCTGGAGCCTCATTGAACGGTGCTGGTCTCCGAAAAATCCAGGAGGCCGGCCGTCAGTGCAGGAAGTATCTCTATTTTGCGCAGATAGACTTGAACAGTTATTGCGACCAAAGTAAGTCGATATATATAATTTACATGTCGAGTTCCGATTGTCGACTACAGTCCTGCATCCGATATCAATGTGGTACTATTCGGTCCTCTCGGTTCGGGAAAGAGCTCTGTCATCAACCTTCTTTCCGAAAAAGAAATTGCACCAACATCCTCGGGCGTTGACCCTTGCACAGAATGCCTTAGATCGTATCAAATACCCCTAGATGGCATTCAGATCCGACTGTGGGACACGATGGGATTCTTTCTTGCAGACGAGCGTTCCACCAATCCGCTTTTACCTTTCGAGCACGCCCATACTGTACTTCGAAACCTTCCTGAGGGTGTCAACCTAATTCTTCTCTGCGCAGACAAAGGCGCAATTTCTCCTTCTCTTCGTCGTCTCTATTGGCTGATCAATGACTTCTTTTATGGAGGTCGCGCTCCGATCGCCGTCGTCATGACTCATTTCGACATACCCGACGAAAAGTGGTGGGAACGCAATGAACAGCATATTGCAGAACGAACAGGCATTCCCACTCACTCTATTCCATATGCATGTGTCACCGTCGACCCAGATTTCCATTCTCAGTCTAAAGCTACTTTGAAACATCTTCTACGGAGTTACGCCATCTCAACGCCACCAATCCCACTTCCTTATCTCTCGTTTGACCCGACGACCTCTTCCGACCTCGCTGTCCACTGCAAAGTGACGAGTTCAGAAGCTATAACGCTAGGAAAGAAGTTTAAAATTCCGTGTCACCCCTTGGACGTTATCTTTTGTGGAGAAACAGAGGCCGAAACGAGTTCCATCGTCAATCTCATTGCAGGTCGTCCGATAGTAGATGCCAATCTAGCTGGCTCGTGCAGAATCGGTATGGGGATGCGACAGCTCCGTGTCTGGGTTCGCCCTGATAGAGTAGTTGGCGAACACGAAGTCAATATAAAAGCCATGTCGAATTCTGCTCGGTTGATTCGCGACTTGTCTCGCGAAGGTAGTATCGGCTTGCTCGTGTTGTGCCGAAGATTCGGTACTCCGACCTCGGGGGAGTGCAATTGTCGCAAGTTATTTCAAACTGCCCTGTTCAGTCGGAAGCCCCCAATCGCTGTCATTGCTCATGCCAGACCGCCAAATCCTGTGGAGAAGTGGCAGAAGAAGGACAGCAGAGCCATTGTCAAATCCATGGGACTCGGAGATGCCATCGAGGATGTATATATCCCCTCGCTTTCGAGCTACAGTCTTCCTGAAACCGGACTCGAGCTACTTGTGGTGGAATCTAGATTATCTGTTGAAACCATGCTCGAGTATTGTGCCTTGTCTTCCGGCTCAAGGCTGGATCCCAGGACGAGCATTATGTCTTTCTTCAAGTTCAGGTGGCTACGAGCTCGAGTCCTGCTCCTCTACCATTATGTACTAGGCACTGTCTAGCCATTTATCTTTCCGCTATAGCTACTGTGCTGGACCAAACTACGATGACATTTTCTTATTGCAGTTGCCTTATGTAATCAACCCCCGGTTCTGGCCCTACAGTTCCATGTCAAACGTTCAGCGCTCCTAGCGCTCAGCTTTCAAACAATCCATCCATGACTCACTGCTCGGAATAAGTGGCGTCTATTTGACCAGCCATGTGAAAGGTGCCTGGACGCCCGGTCGCCTGGTGACTAATCTGAGTCACCGTTTTGAACAAAATAGTATTGGATTCGTCGAGCCATTTATCACCTTGTTCACACATCTCTTTTGTGATGAATGTGCTAAGTAGACATGCAGCAGCCTGTAAGCCATCACACAAACGCTTTCAGGGAAAGAAAAATTTCAAGTCAAAGTGGTAACTGTGAGTCACGTCACGTAGCTGTGGGTATAGTTTACTATAGAAGTGGTCAATAACGCGCAGTCAAGGGCTGCCCCCCATCATGGGAAATGTCCAGCCAAGGGGGAAATTTTCTGCCAAAAACATTACTGAGACAGATATATTAAGCCAGGTACGTCACCTTAGGCAGCCAGTGGATTGGCGAACCAAATTAATTTAACGATAGCAGTAGGTCTGGGCATCTGAAGCAGGCAACTTATGTGATATTTCGTCAGACTGTTACCCCCCCAGTTCAACATGATCCCTGAAGGCAGAGGCGCGAGATACCGACAGAACCAGAATTAGCCATTCCCGCCTTGAGCAGCCGCCGCCGCTTATAATCAGTATAAAAGCTGCTAAAATACTTAATATTTACTCCTTAAACACAGCGACGCCTCTACATTCCACAGTGCAACATGCTATCCCTCTTGCCACATGCAGATAGGTATATAATTGTCTTTTCCCACTTAATTATGTTGAGCCTCACTGTTTCTGCAGCTTTGCGAATATTGAGTCTCCCGACTCGCCAGATCTAACATGCAGGCTGAAATTTGATAGCAGACGTATTGCGGAAACTGGCTCTTTTAGTGTCGTGTACCGTTGCTCCACCACGCACGATACAGAGGTTGACACGATGCACCAAAACTTCACTCAGGCTTCCACCAACACAGCCTGGACTGAGGTTGCAGTCAAGGCTCCTTTCACTACTACTCCTTCCAGTCTCGACGCAAATAAGTTTGGGCAAGTGAGCTTATGATAGTGCCCTAATCAGCACTCCGTTCACTGTAAAAACTAGAGAGTGCAACTCGAAATTGACATATGGAAAAATTTGAGGCACACAAACATCGTTCAGTTTCTAGGGACGGTACCCGGCAATGAATTTGGATCCGACTATCCTTGCATGGTTTCAACCTGGATGGAAAATGGAACACTTTCCAGCTATTTCAAACGGCACGGCGCGCAACTATCTCTTCATGATCGCATAAAACTCGTGAGTACGAGCCATCTTCCCCCATTCTACATGGCCCACTGGTGCCACAGATAAAGGGGCTAATTGCTGGAGTGGAATATTGTAGGTTCACTACCATCCTGATTATCATCATTGCTTACCATCCCATAGTACACTCGAAAGAAATTATTCATGGGGATCTGCACCCTGTGGGTCATGTCATGGGTCTGAATTGGAGATGACTCTGCACTAGACTTACCTTATTGCTAGGCCAATATTTTGATCGATGCCGATGGTAACCCACACCTCACAGATTTCGGGCTGTCTCAAGCTGTGTCCGCTGTATCGGACCAATGTTGGACCGCCTGTCCCGGTGCAGTGCTGTGGACTGCCCCGGAGCTACAGTATCCGGACTTGTATCCAAAGCTCAAGTTTCAGGCTACGCTTCAGAACGATGTCTATTCGCTTGGTAGCGTCATTCTCTACGTATGTATTATTGGTATTCCTTGATTTCTGCTTCTTAATCAAGCATGCAGATCCTTTCAGGGAGATATCCTTGGCGAAACAGAACGGAAGCCGAAGTGAATTTAAAGGAATTCAAGAATCCACCACGCCCAATCTGGCCTATCATTATGCCTAACCATGTCTGGAACTTTATTGAGCGATGTTGGTCTCCGCGAGATCCGGGAAGTCGGCCATCAGCGCAAGAAGTAATGTCATTCTGTACGAATAGGCTCGAGCAATCACTGCGTCCAAAGTAGGTTGATATATGATTCGCTGGCCGGGTATTGACTGTAAGCCACAGTCCCACATCCGACATCAACGTGGTGCTCTTCGGTGGTCTTGGGTCGGGGAAGAGCTCGATCCTAAATTTACTTGCTGAGAAGGAGATTGCGGAGACATCATCGAACATTGTGCCTTACACTGAGCGACCCAAAAGGTATCAGATAACCATCGACGGCGTCCAGTTTCAATTCTGGGATACGATGGGATTCTCCCTCGCGCACGTGGGCTCTGCTAGCCAGCTTCTACCCTACGAGCAAGCATACAGTCTCCTAAGAAACATTCCCGAAGGCGTCAATCTTATTCTTCTCTGCGTGGATAAGGGCACAATCTCCCCCTTCCTTCGTCGTCTCTACTGGTTAATCAACGACTTCTTTTACGGTGGTCACGCCCCAATTGCCTTTATCATCACTCACTTCGACATGCCCCAGGATGGGTGGTGGGACCGCAATAAACGTAATATTGCGGACCAAACCGGTGTTCCTGTTGAAGTTATTCCTCACGCATGCGTCACCACGATTCGGAGCAACTGCGATCAATCTAAACATGCTCTGAAGGAACTGCTGCGAACCTATGCCACCATTACTCCCCCTGTTTCCTTGTACGATCTCTCCTCGCGCACAACGGGCCCTTCTAACCTTGCTACCCACTGCCAACTGAGCGACCTCGACGCTCGGTTACTCTTTGATAAATTCAAGAGTATTACACGCCCATTGAACGTCATCTTCTTTGGGGAAACGGAAGACGAAACGGGTTCAATCATCAGTCTCGTTGCAGGTCGTCCAGTGGCTGAAACCAGATCGCAGGTAACAACCTATGCTCATTCCTACAAGGTCAACACAGGGCTGCAACAATTTTGTATTTGGGTCCCCATGGATGTTGACGAAGCATACAGGGAGCAGGAAGCGCACATACAACCTCTGGAGAACACCATTCAGTTGATTCAAGACCTATCAGGCGAGAGTGGCATCGACTTAGTCGTGTTTCTCAAGAGACTTGACCAGCTCAGCTCGAAAGCGCTGAAACGTTATAAGTTGTATCGAAAAATTATTTTCAAGCAGAAATTAGAGTTCCCGGCCGCTATTGTCGTGACTCACTTCGACTCAGAAGATCCAGTGGAGAAATGGTGGGAGGCGAATAGCAGGGAGCTCGTCAAGGCAATAGGCGGGAATGTGATCGGTCATGTGTGTATACCGCCGGTCTCGAGCTACGACCCGGGCGGTTCCACACTTGACAAAACACTAGTGGATACTAGATTATTGATCGAAGCTATGCTCGACGGTTGTGTTTCTTCTTCCATATCCAGGCTTCCGAGAAAAGGAATTCTGACCGCCGTAGCCAAGAGATTTTCAACGCAGAGAAAGAATGTGACTGTCGAGAATCTTATGAATAAATGTGGATTTACCAAGGAACAGGCCGAGAGAATCATGAAATTGTATAATGGTTAAGCGGCCACATAATTAGACAACCATAGATTCTATCTTCTGATCCGGTCATTGTAGCTTTAGAACCTCCTGTACAGTATATAAAACTGACCGGTAGTGCCCATAGAACTGAGAGCAAAACTTAAACTGTCTGGTGTTAACTCGTCCGAATGCTTCATAGTACAATGAAAAAAAGGAGACTGGAGTGGCTTAGAATCGCGCAGTACTGCGCGGGGCCATGTGATGTCATCTAGTAAAGAATCCAAAGGGGTTCACTCAGCTTAGGTTCTGTCACCCAGCCGCAGTTGGCTCCCAATAGATGTGAAGCCACCTCCACACTGTTGCTTGTTGCCGTCATCAACGACGCCAACAACGGTCACAGATTGATGCCCGAGCTGATCCGTACTGCATGCGTACCATTGACTCGGATAAAATGACACTGGCGACAGTGTACTTCTCTTATCACTGCCCTTTGCTTATGTCGCAATGGGCACGCAGCTAGTGACTTGACGCGATGGAGTGGATTTTGCGGAAAACAGATAAAACTCTACTAGACTATGCGGTCTTGCCGGCTCAATCGCAATTTCACTAGTAACATGGGTGTGGAAAAGGTGGGACTGTAGTCAGTCACCCAACTTCGAGTTCATATTGAAATCGGAGCGAAACAAAACCATGTCTAACCAGTGATCGCTAGGAGGATGTTTTAGCTTGAATCATACCCAACACTTGTACGGAGAGTCGGGAGACGATCGGAGCAGCGTTCAAAGAGCTCAATGCACGACCTCGTATCAAGGACTTGGGGTTCAAGTTGACGATGCCACTCGTTCTCCAGTCATCCTCTTTGACACCATTCTGATTGGCCCCTTAAAGCCTCTAGCAAAGTCTAGGTTCAGCCCACAACGTCACTGCACCTCCCTGATTCCTGGCCAGTCATGGACGTCGAGCCCATGCAAGACAAAATGGCGGAGGGCTGACATCTGTTCATGTATGTATTTTTTTTTATCTCTGTGTGTCTTGCGATTCTCCTACCAAAAATATGTCACCTTGATAGAGCCAAACGACGTTCTGTCATTTTTTTCTGACGATAAACTATGGTTCGGTACTTGAACTTGATCAAAATTCCCGACTGACATCACCAGCCCAAGGAAGATAACGAGCGCCTTCTCCTATGTATCCTCTAGTGACAAATAGACAAAAGTAGGTGCCAAAAGTAATGAATTACTACCACTGATATCAGCATCATACGCAGGGAGAAGATGTGTGCTGCGACACATAGAATGGACGATCCAGCCAGTAGCATTTATGTCCAGCACGATCTGCTCAAGGAGTTGGATCTCGCTCGCTCTGATGAAAGTCTTTGGTTCGTCTGTCATTCTGGTCCTGCCTGCTGCACAACCATTTTGGGGTGTTCGTTTTGCACGCGGTCTTACTTGTTTGATGTATTTTCAGCACACATTGACGCTTGTTCGATTTGCTGCACGCTAGGCAAGCACGCGAGGTGTTCTTAGGTGCAGGCTACGGTTTTGAAGTTGGATTTAATCGTCTTGCTGCCGGTTAAAGAGGCAGACGGTCCAGCTTTCTCTGAGTCTGCGATTCTGACGCTATTGCGTGAGGGACCGCCGGCATGTTTCTCAACTTGCTTCAGAGCATTCTGGGTGGGATCTCTATCACTTGCCTGAATGAGACTGGGGGTTGGGTGACGACTTGTTGACCGCTAACTCGATGTTGATGGATGAGCGCCTTACGATCCACCGCGATGAACAGCTGCCTAAAAGTAGGGGGGAAGGATGTCACACCTTGAGACGACGTTGCACGGGAGCTCTTCCGGAATGTTCTTTTCTGTAAGGTTGTCCCGAATGTAAGTGACAGCCGCACAGATTACCCTGATCTAAGATGTCGTTCGTTCACTTTGTAAGGTTGATCTTCTCGAGTCAGGCGCGGCGAAACATACTGACCTGACAGACAGGGAAATACATCGACTTCGTAGGACACTTCGGCACCTAAAATGAGTTTTTGTAAGGCAAGATCGTTGGTTCGATTGCGATCGATTATTTGTTACACTCCGTAACACGAACGGGGAAGGCGGGTGTAAGCGCAACCTTTCGAGCATCTCGGATCGCCAAGTCCCATTATCGGAGACGTGCTCAGAGGATGGCACAATTTGCAAACAAGTGTTGGCGCTGATGCCGTTCGGTTACCGCTATTTCATTGGAGTGTGTTGAGTGCGGCAGATAACTTGTCTTGCCATCAGCACCCCAGCGCAGGGTAGCTTGTTTGAATTAGCTGTAGCACCGACGTGCGAAAGGTTGAAGCGAGCATCGTGAAACCAAACTTGACTGTAAAATCAGGCGCGAACATATGGTTGGGGTAAGCAGACTTCTGTCCCGCTGCGCATGCATGCTCTGAATCGTTTCTTTAGGATCAGTAATGCTCGAATTTCCACTCTGTTCTTTCTCTTCATCAGTATTGTACCTTCCGACGCTTCATCCAGACACTCACTGTTCGTCAACGGTCCGCCAGAGAAAGTGTTCTACTGGTGCCGCGCCGTTGCTGCCTGGTATATGTACGTGTGTGGACTCCAGTAGATCGGCCTCCTCAAAGCTATGGTGTCTCCATGTTCGCCCTACTCACCTTGATTGCCGCACTTCGAACCAAGGTGGGGCACTATGCGCAATTCAAGCTCACCATTCATCAAATCTAACCATTGATAGCTAAGTACATGCATTCACTCGTGATGGTTATGTAAACGTCGCCAACATTGATGTTACTATTGAGATCACTTGTAATTGGAAACAAAGGATAACGGCGATGGTGCTACTTTCATTGGTTGTGGGGGTGGTGCGAACATACTAGAGGGTCGTGGCGCCTGTGGTTTGGTATCCTTGAGGGAGCCTGATGCTGATATCAAAGGTGAGGGTGCAGGACGCGCCACTCCTCCTTTGATATTTGACTCTTTGCTCGTAGCAGTATTACGAATGATCGCGGATGCCTCGGAGAGTGCACTGGACGAGGATGTGCTGTTCCCTTGTGAGCGATTTGCCGGCATCATACCAGTCCAGTCTTCCTCCTCCTGGACCATATCATCCATTGCATTTCCCTCTGCTGGTGCTGGGACGCTAGATAGAAAAGGCGGGGCGGGTGGTTTCAAATGTAAAGGACGAGGCTCCTTTAAAAGCCTCGTGTGAATTCCGACGATGATGTCGGCTCCATGAGGAAGTTCCTTGTTCGCAATCCGCGTGGCAAGAGTGGAAAAATCGGCAATGACCGGAGCAGACCCGATGTGTGAGTATAAGACATCGAGTTCCATCTCTAACAGCTGCGGATGTCTGTGGATTCAATGAGCAAACGTCGTCATAAACAAAGATTAAATTCTGATAGGAACATACTTTGAAACGAGACTGCATGAAAGTTCTCTCAGGATATTGTACTCTGTCAAACTGCTCCGGATGTAGGAAAATGCTTCGTCGCGAAGACGGTCCAGTCCAACCTAGAGCACAGGCTTCAAGTCTGGAATCATGCCGAATGCGAGTAGACACACGAACCTTGCAAGCAAGACGATACATAGATTTTGCAGAGCACCTTGGCTCATCTAGAGAGCTAGTTGAAGATTCTCGAGGCTGCGTGTCTGGCGTCACTGAACTGAGAGGCGAGAAATTGAACTTGTCCGTATAAAGATAGTTCAAAAGCGTGTACCATCTACGTCGAATGTTACTCATTCAAAAGCAGCGGCTGTACAGTAGCAAGCCTACGTTTGGAACGCAGTATTTTTGATGAGGATATGGCGACTTCCCAATGATCGTAGACGCATGGCGTTTTGATTTATCAATGTCTTTTCATCCTTGGTCACTTGGATTGCAGTTTCACTGCTGGCAACTGACCCGGCACCACCTAAGGAAAACGGCTCATCAGTTCTTGGCTGTTCCGGGCTCATGACAAAGATATCGGATCCATCGTCGGATCCATCGTCGGATAATCTGTGAGGATCGGGACAGTGATTAAACAGACAAAGGGCTAGCTTACCCATCATCATCCTTGGATCGGACTGCACCACCAGACTTGTCCTTTCGTGTCTTTGTTTCTGCAATAGGAATAGGGTCATTGCAATCATCCAGATCGCTGTCACTTCCATATCCATAATCATCGATTTGAGCACGATACGGAACGTCATTGTCGCCCGTGAGGTCGGTCAAAGAAGGGTCAGACCCATTAATATCAGAACTCAATACTGGATGTTGCTAATGAGTGGGGCGCTCGTCTTCGCAGAATAATCACTTACAATCCAGGAAATATTGCGAGCTTTTGGCTAAGAGGAGATTGTTTGCGCAGAGAACGCGAGGTTTCAAGACTCGACCCGAAGGTGAAGACCGTGCGGAGAAGAGGTGGAACTGCGTGTTGACAAGCTCCTCCCCAAGGAGAGACCTCCTCAAAATATCTTCTATGCGTTCTTGTTTACCAGGATCCGACATAGAGTTGGCCCAGGACCGCAACTTGAACGGGACGAGGAGACGTCTAACTTGAAGAACTGCTTCTCGTGGGGCCTTGCGCCCAGCCAGTACTCACGGCAATCTAGCCTCGTGTTCGGCGACCCAGACGACTCCATGTCCCGTGACGAGCTCGGTCTGATGCGCGGTCGTCCGTAAAAGGTAGTGCTTCTCCATCTCGAAGACTCGATGAAGAGTTATGTATGATCTTACGGATTGTGAATCATGGAGAACTCGGCGAGAGGGCATCTGTGTGATAACTTTCACATCTGTTGGACGAGGAAAGGAGAAAAAGATTTCTGTAACAAGTCACGTGCTGATCCCCGACTCATGATGTGATCACCATCCTCGTGTGCTATGCTAGTATCTTTTGTCCTCGTGAGTTGAATATAAATCTTAGTCCTTTTCCTGAACTTCCTCAGAACTTTCCGACTAAGCAAACGACCTTCATAGAGAACCTAGCCTTCCATAACAGTGGCCCAACGGATGTCCGGTTTATTCCCCACTCAACCACTGGCAGCACCATGGGTTTTCGATACCAGCCGCGACCCTCCAGTATATACTCGGTGGGTTCATACACTGTTTCACATAGCTCTCAAAGTGATCTCAACCAATTTTCTAGACCTTTGGTAGGCTCCGAGCTTTCCATGCAGAGACATTGGAATACCTTTGATGCGCAAGTAGTTTTATTGGTCATTGAGACGACAAGACTGACAATTTCCGGGCGATGGGGAAATAGTGATGGCGAAGTATGCATTGGTGTCAACTTTACCTCTCCTCTGAGTATAGAAGAGCTAAAAGATCGTACACGCCAAGCGCTCTATAATCTCCGGTGGGATAATTTCGGACCATTTTTGCCAAAAACTGACCCCTACTTCGATTCTCCAGCTTTGTCTGCCCAATCATTGCATGCACCGTGGAAGACGTCGCGTCTCCACGTTGGGTATATACTCCGTCCGCTGACCGCAAGGCATGGCTCGATTTGGCTTTCGCCGTGGAAGAACAAGGAGGATCGCTCGACCCGTCCGAGTTTGTCGAATACATCAAATTTAAACGACTTCCCTACTCGGATGGGAACGGTACCACCACTCTTTTCAGGGCTTATCTGTTGACTACCTCTAAAGAGGATGATGATCGCGGCGCGGAATATGGGTTGTACTTCCACGCTTCTCACACGATCATCGACGCAGGGCCCGCACTCCACGCACTGAACTTGATGTGCGAATGGATATCTGGTGAGGGGATGGACGTCAAAATTGAACCTTGGGAGGAGTGGAGGAACCTCCCTGTTGATCCAGTCACAGCGACGGGAGGGCCGTCCGAAGCATGGGAGACAGCCGGAGTGGAGCTCATGCAGGAGTTTTCTGAGCAGAATGCTCGGACTGTGGTAAGCTTTCCCCCATCTACTGGTGTTCCCAATCTCAACTATAACCTAGCCATGCCACACGCTGGCTCCCCCATCCCGCCCATTGAACTTGTCCGACCCACAGTTCCGATATACCCTTGATGTATCCGAGCCAGAAACTGCCGCGATCGTTGCGGAGGCGAAAAAGTTGGGAGTTTCCGTTTCAACGTTATTCCATGCCGCACACTGCTTGGCGCAAGTCAAGATGAATCCCATCTCTGCGGAAACCGAGGCCGATTTTTCATCCCCTTCGACGGTGTAAGTGATCTTTTAACCACACTTCGATCATAGCTTACTTCCACCCTCGTTATTCTCTTCCAGTGTCTCCCTCGAACGCTACTTTAAACCACCCGTCAACCCGAAGACACATTTCGTATCATCCTTTACGTTGGTTCCGTGGCGTTTCTCTATGACTCAACCGTTGAGGGAACAGAGCGAGAAGGCTAGGTTGATCATGACGGCCAAAATGCTCCAGGATCGCTTAAATAGGCACTTGGCGAATCCGTGTTTACCTCATGCGGTGGCTGCGATGGAAAATGCTTCAGCAAGTGCAGCGAAACAGGAAGATGTCACCAAGTCTGTGGATCCGGCGGAAGCAACGGAAACGCCAATGGTCCCATGGTGTTGTGCTTTCAATAACTTGGGTATAATCGAGAAGCAACTGCGGACACGACACGAAAGGTTCACCGCTGAGAGTATATGCATCGGAAATCGACTGAGGACGTTCATGTAGGAATACGTACCGTCGTCCTGGCTTGCATGTGATCTGATCGTCTCTTGATAGGACCGTGCACATGTGGACGATGCATTCCAAATTCCACTTTCAAGTTCAGGTTAGTCATTTTGCGTACTACTATCTTTTCATTAGATGCCTGTTCTGACGCAGTGATTGTGATGTCAGGGTGCGACTGCTTGGGGAGAAGATTGCATCAGGACTCTATTGGATGAAACCCTAAGGATTGGATTGCTCGTTCTCGACGATGTTTAGCTCGCAGCATAGTAGTGCGATAGGAAGCATTCAGAAAGATGTAATAATGATTCTTGCATCTCGCAAAACACGAGCAAGTCAACGCCACCCCTGCCAAACAAGTCTTGGCGAGCTGACGCGCGTTTTGCAAAGTCCGCAGGTAAAGCTCGCGGTCGTTCTCATGTTGGTTGGCACCGATGGCGTTCCAGATACGAAGCTGATGTAGTCCCTTGGTGATCTCGTACGAACGAATATTGGTCATTGCCTCAGTTAGTTCCTGCGAAGGGATACCCCGAAACGAGATCGGTGATAAGGCCCATTTCAGCCCTTTCTTCCCCAAAGAAGACGACGTTGAACGTGTGTGTGTAATGGTCTGCTGAACTCCTTCTCTAGCGCATTCGCCTCAGATTCGCTGAGTTCGCAATGGATAGCGAGGTCGGTAGGGACCGACGGTCGTGCGTGACAAGAGATCAAGATACAAGGGCATTGGGATGAATGAAAGGTAGCACAAGCTCGCAAGGTTTCTGTCTGTACATATTCAAACTCACTACGACCATCCGAATCTGCGGTGGTACAGGCAAATTTTATAAATTGAGTGGGAGCACCAGTTCGCTGCGCAATGTCACGTTCATTGCTTTCCCGCAATTCTTCATCCAGTATATCAATGTGAATGATGAGCGGAGCTACCAGCACGTGCATGATTAACTTGGACATTATCCCCAAAACTATCCAAGACCAAAAGGAAAAGAGGACAGGTAATGTATTCTCTAACTTCGTCCACATGGTACCTTGGGGACGCTGGCACCTTCTCGACCACAGGATATGGCTCTCTTGCTGCAAACTTGAAACCAATTATGAACACGGCCTGATTCTCGGTGGGATTTTCTGCAAGGCTGTCACGGCGATCACAACTAGCATGCCAGTCATTTCTTCCTGCGCCATCACGAATCAAGATAACCTCTCCCATAGGTACGTTATGGAATGAGGCAAGGTTCCAAGAACTTGTTTTATAGAACCCAGTAATCAAATAAAGAGACCCGCGACCAGTGCATCGACATTATCGGAGAGCATGCTCCTTCACTAGGTTGAAGACTCCCTCCTCTTGTCTTTCGTCAAGACGTTGGTGCATAGCACCTAATGGGAGGCTCCTGATGTAGAACATGACACGAAGTTGCCGAGTGCATTTATGGTCAGTGCCGATCTCAAGTACTGGTACAAAAATATCTTCAACTTTTATTTTCTCCCGGGCCAGCACTAGGAGGGCCGTTGACACCACACCATGGCAAATTGTATGAGGGGAAGGGAATGCATTTGGGACAGAAGTGGCCAGCCTCGGTACAGACTGCATTAACCCAGGGAGCACTGGCAAGTCTCTATGGAAATCATGATCTGGGGGCAAACATATATTGAATAGGACTTCGAATATGCCTATGTCATTGACGCAGCCAACGTCTCCAATGTGGAGGTCATCGCCTTGGTAAGAGTCGGGGAGGGAAGGATTTGATTCTGGAAGGCGCAGAGGGTAGCCGAACGACTGTTGCAAATTTTTGTCGTACAAATTTTGTGGAGAATCCGAGCTAGCCATTTCCAATGCATACTACAGTAATTGGTGTCACAGGAGTTGAAATGACCTGGACGAGTTGCGAGAGTCAAGATGTCATATCATTGGTTACATTGTATGTTAGTTCAACATCATCTCTTAAGCCCTCCACAGGGAATGCAAGACGTTCACAAACATGTATGTACATCGTTTATTCTCGCTCACGGTCGGTCAAAAGCTAGTCATACTAACATGATTTCCTTCTCACGATGTAACTACTTGTTGAAGTGAACATACAACTCCGTACAGTACAAAGTCTTCCAATCTTTGCAACATGTACATAGCACCAGCCCGATCATTTGCATCTTAATTTACTGATTCAGACTGCACCCTGTATTGTTCACCAAGGTGCTTCAGGGATGTTCGCTCTTCCTCCTCCTCATCCGACAAGATCATATTATTTGATCTCCAGCGTTGGTTGTTCGCCTGCTTAGAGGCGGGTGTCATCCCAACAGCTGGGCTCGTCGAATCTCGACTGACATCATCTTCTGCATCTGCATCATCGTCGATCATAGCTTCGTCATCATCCGACTGGATGAACGAATCCGTTTCATACTCATCTTCGCCGGCCGAGCCTGGCGAATCGTCCCAAGGTCCAATTGCTTCACCCACTGGATTTTCAATGACAGGTGCTCTCCTTCGCTGACGCGGGGCGCTGCGTTCGGGATGTGCTAGTCGCCACACCTCAAGACGGCGAATGAGGTCCTTGAATCGACAAAGCTAAAGGAACGAAGTGAGGCACGTAGTTATCGACAAAAGAAACCCCGATACCTTTCCGCTTTCCTTTGTTTCTGGATCAAAACACCAACGAATGTAATTCTTCCGTTGATACACTTGATCTACG
>JBBPJU010000598.1:0-20050 GCA_038088875.1 Austroboletus festivus
AGAGAGTTCTTCTTAGGCATTGCCTAAACCATCGCTATATCGTCTACACACTAGGCACCCGCACCAGAGCCAACATCCTTACGGGATTCATCCGCCGCTGCCCCCGCCTCGGCTACGTCGATCAATATGTCGCCCGCCGGCTCGGACTCCACGTCCTGCGTTCCGTATCACCAAGGTTGGGACCGAACCTTAGGCATACTGCTAGAATAGACTCTCTTGTGGCTACAGCCTCATGGAAGATGATGAGGCAATAATTCAGGGTCTGCCTGACTAGGACTCTCTCAAGGAAAGGTAAACCATCCACCTTCCCAAGGTGCAGCATAAACTTCATGTAATATTGCATAGAATTTAGCTAGAGAGCTAACTATAATACAAAGGTGCTTATATGATGGGAATATACTTCCATTAGAAAAGGTTTCCTGAATAGAAGTAAGGTTCACCCCTTTAGGAGTGAAGAATGGAAAGCATCCAAAAGGTCAATCAAAATGGAAGTGGGCATTGCCTATGGAGAAGAAGGGAAGGGCAGTGCATGGAATTCTCCCCACGAGTGTGGGAGACCTCCTAACATAATGTCTAAATAGGGAATATTAGCTTTATGGAGGTTAGAAAGGGAAATGCCAGGTTGGGCAGATGCTGTGTGAAGATGAAAGGTGACCCTGCAACTAATGAGACCAAAGAAAGAGCTGTGTCCCTAAAAGACCTGACTGAGTCGGAAAGAAAACAGATAAAGTAATGGAAAGCATAGTTCATAAGAAAGGAAATGGCCTCTCATGACTGGCACAGTACTCTGCCAACTCCTCTGCATCCCACATGAACCACTCAGGGTTTCCCAGTGGAACATTCTCCTGGTTGTCCAGTAATGGAGGAGATGCGCTCCATATGTCCAGGGAGTCTTCTCAGGTGAGTCCGCTTGAGAAGTCATCATCCAAATCCATGGCCTGCTCTAAGGAAGAAAAAGAAAAAGATGGGGTGTCCAACTCCTCTGGATAGGGAGTTGGTGGGCAGGCCCATCATTCCATAACAGTTTGAATATTGACATAAGTTGATATTCTCACCTCTCATTCTCTTCCCAACTGAACTCAACAACACTTGTCTTGTTTGTCTCCCATTTGCTTTGAGTCTTGACGACTCTACTCTGACCCTCTGACCAACTCCGACCCTCTGGTCATATCTGACCCCTCTGAGATTCGGGACAACTGGACTCCATATAAGGGTGCACCACATAAGGTAAAGCCAAGTCCCATTAGACCAAACCCAACTCTGGTGTTCTGGAGTTATATCAGAGTACATCAGGATAACTTTTAACAGTATATTTGAACTCACACTTGCATCAGAGTTCTCTATAGTATGGCCACTAGAATCACTCATGCTTGTTCCTGTGCTATTGCTGATGCGCCCTCTTCTCCTCATTTTCAGCCTCTTCAGACATTTAGCAGCTGTCATTGAGATCCTGACCTTGTTGATCAATTCTGCAGTTTCTCTGCCAGGCACAATTCCATCTCAGCCTCTCACACACCAGTTCCTCATCCCTTGCCCACTCCTGCTGCTCATATTGAGGAGTTATTCATTGATGATGAAGTCCCACCATCAGATGTGTGGTTGCCACATACTCCTGTCAACCATGGCAACTCTGGTGATCTGGATGGGCCTGGAGATGACCCTGATGACGATCCCAATGACACTGACAATGACTTCACTCTTGACCCCCCCTCATCAGATGAAGAAGATGATGATGATGAGCCTGCTCAGCCTATTCCTCTTGACATGCTTACCAATCTTGCTAGCACCATTCATGGCCTTGCTCGCTCCTCTCATTGTAAGCCTGAGTCATCACAGTGGACTAAAGTCTGGGAGCCCAACCAGTTTGATGGGACTGATCCCTGCAAACTCCAGGTTTTCCTGGTCCAATGCCAGTTGAATTTTCAAGACTGTCCTAAAGCTTTTGCCTCCGACTGTGCTAAAGTCACTTTCGCCCAGTCCTATCTCAAGGGCATGGCACTCAAATGGTTTGAACCAGACTTACTTATGATGGAAGATCTGAACCTCTGCCATCTTTGGATGGATAATTACAAAGAATTTGTTTTAGACCTCCAGACCAATTTTGAACCTCACAATCCCGTCAGAGACGCAGAGCATCAGCTTGACCAGCTGTCTATGAAGGACAGTTAGCAAATTAATAAATATGTCATTGAATTTAACATGATCACTTCACAAGTCTGGGGTTATGGAGAAGGTGCCCTCCATCATCATTTTTACAATGGCCTTCTGGACTGCATCAAGAACAAAGTTTCCCATGTCAGCAAATCCCCCACTCTCGCCAAACTCCATCAGCTCGCTCACTTCATTGACACTTGCTACTGGGAATGCAAGTCTGAGATAAATCACCAGATGAAGCAGTCCAATACTCCTAAGACCTCTGACACTCCTTTTGCCCCATCCACTACTTCCTCTGGCTCTAAGGAGTTGAAGAACAAATCTACATACAACTCTGCTGGCTCCTCTAAGATGTCCACTTCTCTGGAGCCCAACTTGTCATCCAAGCTTGGAAAAGATGGCAAGCTCACAGCCAAAGAACGCAAGTGCTGTTTCAACAACAAAATCTGCATGTTTTGTGGAAACACAGGGCATGTAGCCAAAGACTGTATGAAATCCACTTCCTACACTGCCAAGGGACATTCAGCTAAAATGTCTACTCTGGACACTAAATCCAGGACCTCTGCTCCAGAGGCAAAAAAATAGTCAGCAACTTCTGTAACTCTGCATGGATAGGAGGTTGTGTTGATTCTCCCCATGCTCTCAATGTCACGCATCATGTGGACTACCCATGAAGGGCAACCCCCTTTCCTCATGAAGGAGATTGTCCATGGCTCAATGCCAACATTTCCACAGCTGCCTATGGAGGGAATCTGAACATGAGACACCAGTTCTGGAATAGAGAGGCAGAGGGAGTGACTTGGGGTGAGGAACCACTGGGGGATATTGTTCTAGGATGGTGGAATGTTCAAGCACCACCCTTACACCTGGAGGAGACAATACCTGCACCAGAATGGCCCACAAATCCCACATGGATGTAATCCCATCCATGCCCTTCCAAGATACCAGTATGAACTTTATCTTTTATCATGGAACTCTAGTTTCTTTTTGATCGCACCCTTACACTGGTGCAATCCCTTCTTCCTTCACCTATGCCCACTTCTTGTAACCCTTCGCCCTATGGACAGCCATCTTCCCTTCCTGTGGCCGCCTTTTATGGTCATAGTAGTTTCCATTCCCCCTATAAATATTGCTGCCCATGTACAGTAGAACCTTAACTAGATCTACATTTAATCTACATGGTATTTGGTTCAACTGCCATTCCTAAGTGAGGAATGCAGCAAGACTTACCAAAAACCATCCCGGACTTCTACCAGTCTCCTGTCTACTGTTGAGTGACAGCTAGAACTCAGCAATATCTTTGTGCCTAGGATCTATACCCATAGATCATGTCACACTCAAGGAGATTCATCTCAATGCATCCACTCTTTCTGACCCATGATCACTCATGCCTTCTGTCACTTTTATTTCTTATGAAATTCCTCCTTCTCCTGCATTGTTAAATTCCGGTTCCTCTGATTGTTTTATCAACACATCTTTTGTTAGTAAACATGGACTTCCTACCTACTCTGTTTCTCTACTTCAACTCCACTTGTTCAACAGAACTTCTAATTCTACCATTACTCAAGCTGTTACAGAACGATGAATGAGGCCACCAACTCCTTTTCCTGATGAGTTGGACAGGCCATACCTGGCTTGGATGTGGAAGACCAACAATCTGCTATGGGACATTCCCTGCTTCTCCCATGAGTCCCTACTCAGAGGGGACTTATACCGATACTGGAGAGAGGAGGATTACTACACAGACTGGAATGCCAACCCTGAGGAATGGGGAGAGACTCTGCCAACTAGGAGTTCCCCCAGGAGGAACAACAGCAACAGGGGGTGGTATGACGGGACCAACCCCATGGATGATGACACCCAATTCTGACAGGCAAGATCTCCCTAGACTCAATACATAAGCACAATACCCATACCTACTCCACACTGCATCCCTCATTATGCTTTGACCTCCCTTATTCCTGATTGATCTTGCTATAGTTAGAACAGACACTTTAACCTTTCCCAGTAATATTACCTATGTGTGAATACTCCCATGATTGTGGGAGGATTCTCATGCACTGCTCTTCTACTTTATCCATAGGTGGTGCATGCAGCCTTATTGAGATGCTATCTCCACCCTGACTCTCTTTTGGTCAGATAGTATTTCCAATTACAGGAATGGGAACTTATTCCCATTCTATCCCCATTTAGGTATATAAGCACCCTGTATTATTAGATAGTCTCCAGCTAAATTCTACATGACCTTATGTGGATAACAGCAATACCTTGGAAAGGTGGACGGTTTACCTTTTCTTGAGAGAGTTTAAGTGCAGGTCACATTTAATCTTCAACATCTCATCCTCATGTTCATCTATGCTGGGAGGCTATCTATATTCTATATCTTGACCACCATGGGCACAAGACTAGGAATATTCAACAATGTAGTAATGCAATAACTCCACTTCTTACATTCTGTATCAAAAGAATTTAGCTCTACTTCCACTCCCCCTGTTTTATCAGAGGGGACTGTGTCAGAACTGTACCTCTCTACCTCATACCCTAGACCTGATGGGGCCTCTAGAGCTTGTTCAGGAGTTCCAGGTCTTCTCTGGTCTGGGAGGTCGGATGTTTGGGACAACTTCTGCAATGTTCGAAGGTAAATTGACAACTCTGGATGAGGAGTGTAGGGAGTCAAGGGGAAGGATGAGGGAGTGGACCAGAGGTCCGAGAGACAGAGATGAAGAGGAGTATGGAGCAGAAGGGGTGTGGAATCGGCGCAGAACTTATGTGTCGTGCCCTTGCAGGTTCACATTCCACATATTTAGGATTGGAGTTAAGGAGATGGTGGGGTCAGAGGTAGGTCATATGACCGGGGGTAATAACAAGGTCCAATTCAACTCTGGGGAGTGCCTGAAGGCAACTCCCACAGGAGAGTGAACTATGTCCAGAGGATGAAGAAACTGATGATCAGAGGGGTTGGAAGTTGAACATTCTTGGAGTATAAGGAGAGGGATCATATTTCTAGTTGATATTTGTACTGAGGATCATACAAGAGATATCCGAACTTATATACAAGACAGAACAGGTATGTAAGGGGAAAGTCTGGAGACTGGGTGAAGAGATACTGGAGGCAGGGAAAGGCTATGTAGGAATGAAGGGTCATGTTCTGGAGTCATAGAACTTCTGGAACAGCATAAGGATAAGTGAAAGCCTAAACTATAAGGGAGAAACCTAAGTGATGTCACTGGGTACTACCAATGGCCAGAGCTGTGCTGTGAGTGTGATCATGGGAAGTCCAATAGTCTGTGCGGGAGTGATGAGGGGTGAATATAGGGCATAGGGATAGGGGACTGGAGATGGTCGGAGTAGGTCCAGGAGGGGGTCAGAGGTATGGATATGACAGACTGCACCACCGCAATTGCACACCAACCTGGATCAGAAGATGAACCCCAGCCCCCCTCCCCCACCAGCCAAGCTATTCAAGGGGCCCCTATCTCAGAATCACTCCAAATCCCCAGGAGCAGACCAGCTACTGGAACTTCTCCTATCCCCCATCCAGCTCCCTCCCCAAGTCTTTCTCAAGTTACTAGAGGAACACCCCCACTTGCATTATCTTCTCTCCCAACTGGGAACCTGGGCTGCCAACCCCCTCCTCCAGGATTGGATCTTGAGATATTTGCTCAAACATTATCATAAGGAAGCCAATCTCCCCAGATAGCTACACTCTCAGCTCTCCATCCTACCCCTGCCCACCAGCGCCCTTCGTATTTTGCTGCAAGACCAACCTGGACTATTGTCTCACCATTTCAAAGAAGAACTGAAGCTCTGACCCAGGAAACTGAGGACCTGCTAGCTGGACAAAAACAGTTACAGATAATTGCACCTATATAAGGGACTAAAGAAGAATAGGAAAAAGAAGAACTCTATTACCCACCAATGACAGACAAAGTAGCCGAACTAAAGGCAGCACTCCCCAGGGACTTCTCCAGGAATAGTGAAGATGCCCTATGGTGGATTGGAGCCATGACATATTATTTCAAATTAAACAAAAAAGTATATGACACTGACATGTCCAAGATAGTGACAACCCTAAACAAGATGTCCAAAGGGAGGGGTAGAATATTTGCAGAAGGAGAGTACCTTGCCACACCAACCAAGAATGACAAGGACTGTACCTGGTCCAAGTTTGTCAAATGATTTACCAATTCATTCATATCTACAGAAGATCACATGAATGTGAGAAGGAGGATTGGAAGCATCCAACAGGACCAGGGGCCATCTAACTCCAAGTCAACACAGAAATATATACAGGACTTCCAACTCCTGGCCGCCAAATCAGGAGTAATGGATGAGGGGGCCTTGTGTGAGTGGTTTGTGCAAGGCCTGAATCACAATATTGCAAAAGATATCATCTGTCTTAAAGAACTGGCCACTATTAAGAAGTGGTATGCAGGAGCTTATAGGCAGGTATGCCAGCTCGAGCAGGTACGAGAGTTATCCGGAGGACACTATACCTACCAAGGAGGTGGAGGGAAGTCGTCAGGAAAAGACCCCAATGCTATAGATGTAGATGCCATCAAACTAATCCCAGTAGAATGGGTGAGGTACATCAAAAATGGGCTGTGCTTCATATGCAGAAAGAAGGGATGTTCCACTCGAAACCATAAAGGGCCCTGTTGGGGCAAACCATCAGAGAAAGTAAGACAGATGGCAGAGGATGCTCCACTGAGTCAGGAGACTAAAACCGATAAAACCATGGAATATATCAGGAAGATATTAGCTGAAAAGAAAGGCACGAACAACAAAGTCCTCAGAGTCCTGCAACAAGTGTACAAAGAAGAACAGGAGGAAGATGGGGAAGAAGACAATGAAAAAACTGTGGCAGCACTTACCACCAAAACCCTGGCAAAGATCAAGAAGATCCAGGGTTTTTAAAAGGGAAATGGCGATCGATGTCCAAATCCCTACAGAAACCAGATGTAATTGTATCAAAGGAATGAAAGTCCCTATTAATAAAAGTCCAAGTATACACTCCATCTGGAATCATCAATACCAAAGCTCTAATTGACAGCAGAGCTACCAGAAACTTCATCAATGCCCAATATGTACAAAAATGGAAACTCCCCTTCACGCCCATGAAATCCTCACGAAAAGCACTAAATATAGATGGAACCACAAACCAGGGAGGAAGCATCACCCACCAGACAACAGTAATGTTGCAGATCAGGGAAACCAAGAAACACCAATCACTAATGGTTCTTAAAAGTGGAAAGACCCCAATAATATTGGGTATGGCCTGGTTAGCCAAAGAAAACCCCCAGATTGATTAGGAGAATCAAAAGGTAGTCCTCTTTGAACAAGAGGACATAGCTGAGCATCAAGATCTGATAACCACTCAGAGGTATTTAATGAAGTACATTACAGAGGACTTCGACAATCCTATGGAAGACTTCATCATTCGAGAAGACCTTGACAAAAAAATAAGGCAGACCACTATCTCCACCAAGATAGCCACAGAACAGGAAAAAGAGAAAGTAATCCTGCCCCCAGAATTCACTAGGTACAAACAGGTGTTTTCGGAAGAAGCAACTACCACCATGCCACCAGAGTGGCCATACAATCACTGAATAGAATTAGAAAAAGACTTTGTACCCAGGAGGGCAAAGAACTATTCCCTCAACCTGGAGGAGGAAAAGGCTTGTCAAGCCTTCATTGCCGAGCATCTAGCTGCAGGAAAAATCACCAAATCAAAATCCCCACAAGTCTCTCCATTCTTTTTTATAGCAAAGAAAGACAGGAAGTTGAGACCCTGCCAAGACTACAGGTATCTAAACTCGAAAATGGTCTGAAACGCTTACCCCCTCCCCCTGATCACTGACCTTCTTGACAAGGTGAGAGAGTCATCTATCTTTACAAAGATGGACATATGGTGGGGATACAATAACATATGCATCCACCCCAAGGACCATTGGAAGGTGGCCTTCATCACACCATTCAGGCTGTTCAAGCTGACAGTAATGTTTTTTGGACTATGCAACTCCCCAGCAACATTCCAAGCCCTAATGGAGGGCATTTTTGGTGATTACTTAGTGGAAAGATGGCTGATAATCTATATGGATGACCTATTAATCCACTCAGCAGACCCCAAGGAACATTGGGACCAAACACATAAGGTGTTGGCTCAACTAGCTGAATATAAATTATATCTAAAATTAGAAAAATGCACCTTTGCAGTGACATGGGTGGAGTACCTTGGACTGGTACTCACCAAAGAACAGGTGGAGATGGACCTGATCAAACCAAAAGCTATAGTAGAATGGAAACCCTCCACAACTGTTAAACAAGTACAATCATTCTTAGGATTTTGCAACTTCTATCGAAAGTTTATTCCAAACTTCTTATGAACTGCTTGACCCCTTACTGCCCTGATGGCAAAAGGGAAGAAATGGGATTGGAGGCCAGATGAAGATGACATCTTCCAGGCTCTGTGTAAGCAGTTTCTGGCAGCTCCAATCCTACATTACCCTGACCTGGCCAAACCATTCACTCTAATGACTGATGCCTCCCTCACTGCTGCCAGGGGCATCCTCATGCAGAAGATTGGCAATGGGGACTTACACCCCTGCACTTACCATTCCTCCACCTTCTCCCCAGCCAAGTGAAACTACAATATACATGATTGAGAGCTTCTTGCCATCATTATGGCATTAAAGGACTGGTGTCATTATCTAACTGGAACCGCCCACCCAGTCAAGATCCTAATGGACCACAAGAACCTCACATATTTTATGCAACCCCACCTACTATCCTGATGCCATGCAAAATGGCAATTGTTTTTACAAGACTATGACCTAAGACTGGTCCACATCCCTGAAGGGCAACTAGCCCCTGCCGACATGCTGTCCCACCTGAACATACTAACTGAGGAAGAACCCCCAATCCAACTATTGGAAGATGATATCTTCATTTGCAGCATTGATGCTGCACTCCATACCAAACTGGACACCCCTTCTTCTGACCTGACAGTGATTGATGCCATTAAGTGGCTCAACCATGGAGAATCAGTCTTCCCATGAACTGACTCTGCTGACTGGACCCTTGCCAAAGGAAACCTATACTACCAGAGCCACCTCTATGTCAGTGAGGACCACTGCCACCCCTTAACCCATATTATCCACACAGCCAACATCACAGGTCACCCTGGATTCTACTGCCTCTTTAACATCCTCTCTGCAGATTTTTGGTGGCTGGGCATGGCTAGGTTCATTTGGAAATACATTGCTGGCTGTCCTATCTGCCAGAAACACAAGGTGAACACCCATTCACTCCAACCCCCAATCATCCCTATCCCAGTGGTTACCACCTGCCCCTTCCAACACCTCTCTATGGACCTTATCACTGATTTGCCCCCATCTGGCATCTTTGATGCCATTTTAGTCATGGTGGACCACGGACTTTCAAAGGGGGCTATTTTTATCCCTACTACCAAAACAGTGATAGCCAAAGGAGTGGCCACCCTATTCCTAGAAAAGGTGCTCAACCGATTTGGAATACACAACTCCATAATCTCTGATTGAAGGCTCCAGTTTGCCAGTGCCTTCACCAAAGAAATGGGACATCTCTTAGGATATGATCCCAAACTGTTATTCACATATCACCCCCAGACAGACAGGGAAACAGAATGAGTAAATCAAGAACTAGAAACATACCTACAAATCTACTGTCACAACTCTCCGAACTCCTGGAGTTCCATATTACCCATTGTGGAATTCGCCCACAACTCCACCCCCCACTCTGTCATGAAAACCACCCCCTTCCTACTAATGACTGGATTCTCACCAAGAGGATTTCCCCCCATCACTCAGTCTTTCATCCCCAAAGCACAATTTTCCCTGGAATAATTGGAAGATGCATGGAAGGAAGCCACAGAAGCAATCACCTTTGCTTAAAAAGAGTATAATCGACTATAGAAAAAGAAAACCTATTCCCCACCATGAAAAGGGGACTGGGTATGGCTATCCACCAAGAACCTATGAATAAAAGGGGAACTCTGAAAACTCCTCCCAAAGAGTGAAGGCCCATTTAGGATCATCAGGGAAATTAACAAACTGGTGTTTGAACTAAAATTACCAACCACTTGGAAAATACACAACATGTTTCATGCCTCCCTTCTAACTCCATTTTTATCCACTGACAAATATGGACCAACTGCCCCCAAGGAGCCCCTAGATCTAGAAGACGATTCTCCTGAATATAAAATAGAAAGCATACTTTCCCACAAAGGAATATGAAGCAATAGACTATTTTTAGTCAAATGGTGCAACTACCCTGATTTGGAAAATACATGGGAACTAGAAGCTAACTTCACCTATGCAGACCAGACCCTGCAAGCCTATAAAGAGGCTTACAGGATAACAAACTAGAATGGACCCAAAACCAGTAACATTCTATATCCCTGCCAGAGAAACTTGGTACACCAAATTTCGCCCCAGATGTCACCACCACTTTCTCCACTCCCATGCAGAACTTGCCTGGTGGTTCTGCATCTTCAATTATTGCCCCTACCACTATTAGAATAGCCCCATATGGACGACTCTCCTATCGGCCTGCCTCTCCTTCCATTCCTATTCTCATGGCCATAGTAAAGAATGCTTATAATCTTGACATAATATCCAGACTAGAAAGATTCTACCTCTACCACAACCTCCTACACTTCCTATATGTCACAGCCTGGCTCTACACCCACAGAAGAGATGAACTGGTCATCCGAGTATGCTCCATCATCTCCATCTACAACACCTATGCCTCCATTTGAAACTCTACCTCCTGTGAGATGGTCAGACCATTCTCCACCACCACCTTCCCCCTCTTATCAACCTGCTTCATCTATCTCAGAGTCCAACTTGTCCACGTCCTGCATGAGGTGGGATTCGGAGAGGTTATGGGCAACCTTCCTATTGTCCCAACCAACTCCATCTTGGTGGACATTGTCACCTCCCTCTCCCCAAATGTTCACTGGCAGGTCATCAGAAACAGAGGTCCAGTTAGATGGACCATGGGATCTATAGTGGGATGCTTACCAACTCCTCTTGTGGAGGACATCTTCTATCAACCCTGAGAACCAAGCCCAGGCCTTGATGGAAGGGATGTTGATCCTAACCAACCTCCTCTCTTGCCACCACCCACCCAATTGGTGGACTCATACCTATACCAACATGACATGGATCCTCCTGTCCCTGTCACCACATTCTCTACTCCACCTCAACTCGGTCTACTCGACTGACTCTCTTCCCACCACCTCTCATTCGTGGTCTCCACCCACTCTCTACCAACCTCCCCAAGGACAACTCCCTCCCCCTATTCTTCTGTGAATGATGTCACACCCACCACTCCGACCATTGGCATTGTCCACAGAATGTCTGCCCCGGATGCACCTGAAGAGCTCCTGGGCACTCCCCTTTCCATTGCCCCACCATCTCCCTCACTGAACTCCCCAATACCTGCCCAGACTGCAGAGGAACCCATAAGGAGTACTGGCAATGCATCTTTTACATCTGTAGAAGCTATCATCAACCCTCCCCCAACCACTCACCAAGCACTTGCCCATCCCTCGCCATTAAGGACATGGACAACCAATAATTGGAACTGTTACCAGGGAATGACCCCAAGTTACCCTGAAATGGTCCAAATATTGGAATTAATGGTAGATGGTGGGAACCATCCCCTTTACCTGGAAGAGGGGACTAATGTTACAGAATGATGAACAAGGCCACCAACTCCTTTTCCTGATGAGTTGGACAGGCCATACCTGGCTTGGATGCAGGAGACCAATGATCTGCTGTGGGATGTTCCCTGCTTCTCCTGTGAGTCCCTACTCAGAGGGGACTTATACCGATACTAGAGAGAGGAGAATTACTACATGGACTGGAATGCCAATCCTGAGGAATGGGGAGAGACTCCACCAACTAGGAGTTCCCCCAGGAGAGACAATAGTAACAGGGGGTGGTATGACTAGACCAACCCCACGGATAATGACACCCTGTTCTGACAGGCAAGATCTCTCTAGACTCAATATGTAAGCACAACACCCATACCTACTCCACACTGCATCACTCGTTGTGCTTTGACCTCCCTTATTCCTGATTGATCTTGCTATAGTTAGAACAGACACTTTAACCTTTCCCAGTAATATTACCTATGTGTGAATACTCCCATGATTGTGGGAGGATTCTCATGCACCACTCTTCTACTTTATCCATAGGTGGTGCATGCAGCCTTGTTGGGATGCTATCTCCACCCTGACTCTCTTTTGGTCAGGTAGTATTTCCAATTACAGAAATGGGAACTTATTCCCACCCTATCCCCATTTAGATATATAATAGTCTCCAGCTAAATTCTATGTGACCTTATATAGAAAACAGCAATATCTTGGAAAGGTGGATGGTTTACCTTTCCTTGAGAGAGTTCAAGTATGGGTCACATTTAATCTTCGACATCTCATCCTCATGTTCATCTGCACCAGGAGGCTATCTATATTCTATATCTCGACCGCCATGGGCATGAGACTAGAAACGTTCAACAATGTAGTAACGCAATGACTCCACATCTCATGTTCCATATCACAAGCTGTTGACCTTTCTATTTGTTTTGAAACCAGTGATATCACTCCAACAACATTTTATGTTACTCTGTTGGATGGTTCTTGTTCTCTTGTTCTAGGACACAACTGGCTCACCTGCCACAATCCATTGATTGACTGGGTTTCAGGCAGTATTGTCAGATTCTACTGAAATAGGATGATCTCCTGCATCCTCTGGCACATCTCCAGCACCTCCTGTGTACGTGCCTTGGTATATACTCTTACTTATCCTTCTCCAATCAGATATCATCTGGACTTCACCAGACTTTGCCATTTCTCTGTCTCTTTTATGTTATTCACCTGGCAGAGTTCATTTGGGATATGCACCCACATCTCTGCCCTTTATTTATGCTTACTTTTCACTTTCAGCCCTTCCTCAGTTGAATATTAGTCTCACTAGACTTCAGCTGAGACATTCTTACTATCCCAGCCTAGCACATTCTGACAAGTATCTCATTCCACTCTCCTGGACAAGCCATGCCAGCTCCCCTGGGCTCATCTTCACAGCCTCCGGCTTCTCTGCCCAAGGTTGACTCCTCCTCAGATCCACCACATTTCTCTGACTGCAAGGCTCCTCCTATTGCATTCATCGGCGCTCCTGCCTTTGCACTTGCCTGTCGTCTTGAAGGCTCTATGCAGTTCTGTCTCCAACTTTGGACTCCTAAAAGCAACCTGTGCTCCATCTCCGTTGATCCTGATCCAGTTGATCTCTCCAGTGTACCTCCAGAATAACACAATTTCACCAATGTTTTTAGTAGGAGCAAAGCCTCCAAGCTCACTCTGCATCATGATTTCAATCTGAAAATCGACTTGGAAGAAGGTACTTCCCCTCTGGTGGGCACTACTTACTCCCTTTCATCCTCCAAGCTTGATTCTCTCCATGCATTCCTCAATGAACATCTTTCCATGGGCTTTATCTGCCCTTCCTCTTCCACTTACACTGCTCCAGTTCTCTTCATCTATAAGAAAGACAATTTGCTCCACCTTTGCGTTGACTTCCAAGGATTCAATAAGATCATAAAAAAAGACCACTATCCACTTCCCCACATCTCTGATCTCCTAGACACTCCGAGCCATGTGAAAATTTACACCAAAATCAACCTCCAGCATGCCTACCACTTGGTTCATATTGCTGAGGGAGATGAATCGAAAACTTCTTTTCAGATGCACTATGGCTTCTATAAATGGCTTGTCATGCCTTTTGGTCTCACCAATGCCCCTGTGGCTTTTCTGCAGTTTATCAACTCCATTTTTGCAGATCTCCTCGATGTCTACATCATTGTCTATCTGGATGACATCCTTATTTTCTCCACAGACCATGCCTCTCACAAAGTGCATGTCCATGAAGTCCTCCGACAACTCTGGAAACATGGCCTTTATACTAAGCCTGAAAAATGTGAATTCCACACTGAATCCACCAAGTACTTCAGCTACCAGCTCTCTCCTGCCAGCCTTACCATGTCCACTGAGAAGGTCAAAACTATCCATGACTGGCCTGAGCCCTGGAAAGTCCATGATATTCAGTCTTTTCTCAGTTTTGCAAATTTCTATCACCGTTTTATCCATGATTACTTTAGTTTTGTTATTCCACTCACCTGCCTTACTCACAAGGGTACCCCTTGGGACTTCAATGATGCTTGTCACTCAGCTTTTCAGTGCCTCAAGAATGCTTTTACCTCCACCCCTATCCTTACCCACTGGGTCCCCAATGCACCTTTAATCATTAAGACAGATGGTTTGGACTATGCGATTGCCAGAATACTCTCACTCCAATGTCCGGATGATGAGGTCCACCTAGTCACTTTTTATTCCCACACCCTCTCCACTCCTGAACTGAACTACAACACCCATGATAAAGAGTTGCTCACTATTCACAAGTGCTTCTGCACTTGGCGACACTATCTCAAGGGCTCCACTACTCTGGTTGACATTATTACTGACCACAAGAATTTAGAATACTTTGTGACGTCCAAGCTCCTGACTTGCCGGCAAGCATGCTGGTCAGAGTTCCTCTCTCAGTTCAATATGATCATCTGTTTCTGCCCTGGACCCTTAGGTGCTAAGCCTGACATGCTCACTAGATGCTGGGACATCTACCCCAAAGAAGGGGATAAGGACTATGCCCATGTCAATCCACATAATTTCCGCCCCATTTTCACACAGGAACAGCTCTCTGCTTCACTCTGGGCTACTTACTTATCCACTCTGGTACTTTGTGCTGCTTTTCTGTTTGATATTGAAACCCTCCATAATGACATTCTTTCCACTCTCCCCTCTGATCCCACTGCCTCTATCCATCTGTCCAACTCTGAAACCTCCGACTCTTACTGGACCATTGACCCAGAAGGTTTCTTACATCTAGATGACCATATCTACATCCCCAACACTAACGACCTCCAACTCTGGGTTCTCTGATACAAGCATGATCATCCACTCTCTGGTCATTTCAGACAGAATTGCATGCTCAAACTTATCCACCATGAATACACCTGGCTGGGCATTCATACCTTTATCAAGAAATATGTCTCCTCCTGTACAGCTTGTGCTCATGCTAAGGTTCCCTGCCACAAGCCCTATGGGCTTCTCAAGCAACTTCCCATTCCCAAAAAGCCCTGGAATTCCATCTCCATGGACTTTATTGAACAACTCCCTGTGTCCTCCAGACATACCACCATTCTTATCATTGTTGATCACCTCTCTAAGCAATGCATCTTCATCCTGACAGACAATAAAGTCATATCTCTGGATCTCACAAAACTTTTCCTACTCCATGTCTTTTCTAAGCATGGAGTTCCTTCCCATATCACCTCTGATCGAGGCTCCGAGTTCATATCTCACTTTTTCCACTCTCTCAGTAAAGCTCTTGACATCCAGCTCCATTTCACCTCCAGTTATCATCCGGAAGGTAATGGTCAAACTAAGTGTATGAACCAGACCCTAGAACAATACCTTCGGATCTATTGTAACTATCAACAGGACAATTGGTCTGAGCTCTTGCCCCTTGCAGAGTTCACTTACAGCAATGCTCTGAACACTACTACCGGTGTCTCTCCATTCTTCGCCAACAAGGGTTATTATCCCAACATTGCCATTCATCTGGAGTGCAACCTCACTTCCACTTGAGCCTGAGATTACTCTATAGACCTCGATTCACTTCATCAATTTCTCTGTGAAGAAATAGCTGCCACTCAGGAACAGTACCAAGGACCAGCTGATGCTAAATGAACTCCAGCACCAGACCTGAAAATTGGTGACCAAGTTTTCATCAAAGCTAAGTACTTCTGGTCCACCTGACCATCAAAGAAACTGTCCAAAAAGAACTTAGGTCCATATCCCATCATTGCTCAGGCAGGCATGCTATCCTTTACACTGTCTTCCAGAGAACATAAAGTCTGTTCACCCCATTTTCCAAGTTTCCTAGTTAGAACCTTCTGTTCCCAACACCATTCTGAACTATACACAGCCACCTCCGCATCTGGTCGAAGTTGACAGAGAATCAGAATATGAAATCTCCGAAATCCTTGACTTCAAAATTGATCACAGATGCCATAATTGCAAGTTGCTGTACTTGGTGTGTTGGTCTGGATATGAAGGAACTGACAAAGAAACCTCTTGGCTTCTCACTACTGAGCTTAGCCACACTTCTGAACTAATTGAGAAGTTTCACCTCTGATATCTGGACAAGCCTGGACTTCACTCCACTTGATTTTTCTGCTTCGGCAATTGTATACCATATTTTTCTATTTACAGGAAGGCGATCCAACTATCTACTTCCTCTTCTGCATCCCCATACAATTTTGCCTCTTCTGCCAACTCCTGAAGTCATGTGCAAAAGGCCTTCAAGGGTTCTGATATGGAATGCAGGATGTGAAGTCTGAGTCTCCGGGCAATTAGCTGATCAAAGGCTCCTAAGTCCAGGCCATACCTGATGCACATGGCAAGGATGGACTCTCTAGCGGTGGCAGCCTCGTGGTAAAGGATGAAATGATAGTTCAGGGTCTGCCTGACCAGGACTCTCTCAAGGAAAGGTAAACCGTCCACCTTTCCAAGGTACAGCATAAACTTCATGTAAGGATGTGTAGAATTTAGCTGAGGAGCTAACTATAGTACATGGGTGCTTATATACGTATCTGATGGAGATGGGAAGATATTCCCATTTGGAATTGGAGTCAGAATGGGGAATAGGCCCAACCCTGTTTGGGATTGGGGAATGGAAAGTGTCCTTAAGAAATAGTAAGTTTAATATGATGCGCACTGCCTATGGATAGAAAGGAAAGGGCAGTGCACAGGAGTTCTCCTAATTGGGAAGAGACTCCAAACCTATTCTCTAAAATGGATATATGAGCTCGGTGGAATAAAGGAAGGGGTAACACTGCCTCCAGCTGCTGTGCGGAGAAGGTATGGGTGAGGCAGTGACTTGCCATAACTGAGAGTGAACTAATATATCCTAGCCAAGAAAGGTAAGCCCGTTGGTGACAGGAGGAAGAAAGGGAAGAGAGGATGGAGAGAAATAAAGGGACTTAGAGAAAGGGGAACAGTCTGTCCGTGTGGAGTAAGAACTCCGCCAATTCCTCGGCATCCCACTGGAACCATTCTGGATGCCCAGGGGGAACGTTCTCTTGGTTCTCCGGCAAAGGCGGAGAAGCATTCCAGATGTCAAGGGACTCTCTCCAAACAAGTCCGCTTGAGAAGTTGTTGTCAATGTCCATCACTCTGTCTACCGGAAAGGAAGAAAAAGACGGCACATCCAACTCCTCCAGATACAGAGTTGGAGGCCTCACCCATCATTCTGTAACAGGTTCAGGCCTAAGAGGGGGATACTGTCATATACTGAGTTTTACTCTGGTCCTCTGGTTTCACTCTAGTCTGTTCTCCTTATTCTATCTTGTTCTGTGATGCGATCTACGGGTATAGATCCAAGACACAAAGATATTGCCAAGTTCTTAGCTGTCACTCAACAGTAGACAGTAGACTGATAGAAGATTGGGATGGTTTGGGTAAGTCTTATCAATGACCTTCACTTAAGGGGTGATCATTGAACCAAATACCACGTAGATTAAACATAGATCTAGTTAGAGTTCTACTGTACATAGGCAGCACTATTTATAGGGGAAAGGGGAACTACTATGACCATAAGAAGTGATCACAGGAAGGTAGGAGGCTGTCCATAGGGTCAAGGGTTATAAAAGATAAGTGTAGGTGGAAGAGGAAGAGATCGCATCAGTGTAAGGGTGCAATCGAAAAGAAACTAAAGTTCAATGATAAGAGATAGGATTCATACCAATATCTAGGAAGGGTGTTACGCTTGAACCGGGTAGGTCCAAGTGTAGCCCTTTTAGGGTCAAGGGTTCGATATAGAGTATCATCTAGGGAATACTCCAAGAGTTCAAAGATATGAAGCGTCCACTCAAAGTAGGACGAGGATTGGAGTCAGGGAGACTGAGTGGAAGAGAACACTCAGGAGTCTGATGGGGAATAAGCACAAGAGATGTGATTGTAAGGGAGAACTAGACTAGGGTACATGGCAGTGAAGAGGTCGGTTTATATAGTGACTGGAAAAGAGAGGCAGTGTAGGAATACTGCCTTGAATAGGAAAGAGGCTGTCCGTAGATGAGTCATATAGAATACAATAGAATGTCAAAGAATAATCGATGAGTCAGAAGATTAGAGAAATGACTCATGATGACAACAAACAGCTGAGTAATTGGACCAATTACTAGATATGAATGAATAAGCGTGAATAAGATGATATGACTCAGCCTGAAGGCGAATTGGACTTATCTTAAGTAGGATTATCCAAGAGGAAATGAAAGGCTAGAGTCGGTACAATGGTTATGCATAAGGAAAAGAAATCGTAACATTACCCCCTTTGTAGACTCGAAGCTGCTGCAAGAGACTCTTTAGAGGAGCCGGCACACAGCAGCCAGTTTAGTCTCCATCTAAATGTCACAGACATCCCCTGTCATATTGGACTCTGTGACAGGGTCATACATATCAATAAGGGACCCTTCTGACTGAGGACTGGGAGAGCGAGGACATGGAGGAGATCTTCTAGGGCGACCATGCCCCATACTTCAGTGAGGAAAAGGAATACCTGGAGGAGGTGGAATGGGAAGAGCAAAATGAGTGGTAGCACGATAAGAGGCGGATGAAGTAGATGACGATGACGACTGGGAGGGTGTTTGTTGACGGAGTGGACACTGATGCATAGTATGGCCTGGTCGCCACTTAAGACAGTGTGAGCATTGGTAGAATGGACATTTAATACAAATATGTCCTAGTCGATGGCAAGAGAAACAAGCTTCGTGATAGCATGGGTGTTGTGGAGATAAAGGGAGAGTGTTATCACCTCCAGACCACCAGGCTTCTACTCATTCTAGGAGAGCTTGTTCTTGGGGATCTAAAAGAGAAGATGAAGCTGAAGGGGTGGTGGCTGCCCAGTAGGCAGCAGAGCGTTCACCTTTTTCCTTGGCCACTTCATTGATTCATTCTAGTAAATGAGTCATATCTAACTGATGCATCGCGTCCTCCACCAGAGTCTGGATGTCCTTGCTGACTCGTCATAACTTGGATGAGTATAGAGCAAGGTGAGCATTGGACGTCATAACACAACTCATCATTTCTAGAGTTCCACATCCTAGATGGGCCAGGAAAAGATTATGGAGTGCCGAGTGAGGGTGGAGGATGTCATTGATGGCTAAGGCGTGTCCTGGATGACGAAGAATCTCTGTGTAAACTTGTTCTCTTTTAGTGTTGTCAAGGAGGGTTTCAGTCATGGGGTCGGCGTGCATAGGGGGATAAGGTACACCAGGAGGAAGCATACTGGTGGTTAAGGTGTCTGCAGTTGCGGCAATGGCTTCGAGAGTAACCAGAGGGGTAACGGGACAAGTAGGAGTTAAGGCAGGAGTGTCAACAAAGGAAGAAATGGAAGAGATAGAAGACATTTTGAAAGTAATGAAGTCTGAAAGGTGGTAGCATCAATGGGAGTAGAAGCTAAGGAGACGAAGAGGAAGGATGACAGTTTCTATATTCTTTTAGAGCGGACTTTGCATTTTTCATGTCCCGCTCAGAAACCCATGAATCTTCTTCGATGGAATATCCTTTCCATCGGATTAGATAGGAGCAGTTAGACGGAGTTCCGCGATGGCGTACAGTGAGCAACAAAACCGTTGCAATGCCTAACCCTAACACAGTGCGCGAAGCGCACTGCAAACACATGGACAAATCATGCTTTGGTTTGGTGGAGACAAATATTGTACATACCCTTGGCTACAA
>JBBPJU010000599.1:0-20030 GCA_038088875.1 Austroboletus festivus
AAGACCACAGCAGAATGGTGAAGCTCAGCATTTTGCTGAGGAAACAGGACAAGATCATTACTAAGACCTAGCGAACTTGTAACGGTTAGCAGACCTAAAGGGACGATTCTTACCATATAGTACAACTGTTGAACGGAGGCACTTTGCATGGGCACACAGCGACTAGCACAAGCAGGACAGAACCGTACCGGTGGGATGGGTACGTGTTTAGCGGGTGTGACCCTCATGGCAGACTGTACGTTGTCGACTTGTCGTTCATAACCAGTACAAAAAAGGAAACGAATTGAATTATGGCGTCTGGGCCCACACCAGATCGGCCACCAGATCATCGATCATCAGCCACGTGGGGTGCACTGGCTGGAGTTCAAGGTTTGCTTGGATATTCTGAATATATAACTAATTTTTTCAAATAGCTATTAAACTCGATAACTCTGGGACCATAAGTTCTCAGTCAGGTATTGAAGTACCCAATATATTTACTAGACCAACTTGGCCGCAAGTGTTCCAGGTGGATCTTGAATACGTGGTGATTTGAAGTCCAAATATATCATATGGTCCTTACTACGTGGGAGTCTCGTGGCAGGGTACAAAGTAACACAGTACAGCTCTCGGTCCTCGGGCTAACCTCGTAATGACTCTTCAGTCAGAACTGGGCATGACATACTTCGCTTCACGTATCTTCGGCCTGTCCCTACACTAGCTTGTTTTTTAAAGATGTCCTCAATGAGCACCCTGGACCAGATTGATTATAAGCCAGTGGCCCTCGCACACATAGCCGCCATTCGGGATGTACACTATCATAGCGGTATGGTTTCCAAGTATAGCGCTTCATGCAAGTATACTGACATGACATCCAGTCGCTTTGCTGACTGCGCTGATTTGGAATGCCTGCCTAACACTTCATGTAGAAGTTCAGTATATCTGGTCGTGAGCAATGAGTCGACTATCCTTCCATTCGCCTTTCATAACGCCCGTGCTTTGATGCTTGCAGCATGCGTAATGGAAAGCCATTCAAATGGATGTACTTTTTTCTTCGCTATGGCGTGATATTCGCACAAACGTGAGTACATCGCAATCGAGTTTGCCCCACGCTCATCAAGACTTGCTGGGTTTACACAGGGCGCACAAGATTAATATCGGACCACTCTCCAATGGCAGCAATCCCCCCGTGCTCTGCTGTATATGGTCTATTTATATCGTCGCTTTCGCACAGTTTCCTGAAACCTTACTCGAGGTTATTCTTGCCACTCGCAGTCAGTTATGAATGATGTCTGCATTCGAAAATGTAGTTTGATCTTTTCCCTCAGTATATGCCTTATATAACCGATCGCGGAGGGTAGCTTTTCTGCTGTTGATTTTGATCTTGGCAGAGGTCGGGAGCACGACGAGGACAATGTGGCTGTTGCCCATGCCCCCCTCCAGATTTTATGGAACATGTCTTCTATCACAGGCACCAGAAGGTACCATTGCTCAGGTGTGAGTCATGGACGTACATTGTTTGCTATGAGAGCCAGTTGACATGCTCAGCATATTATCATTCTTCGTCCATTGCTCGTTTGTTGGCCTCACATTGTTCAAGTGTTTCTTCACTTTGAGGTCGGGTTATGGCCGAAGTCCTCTTGTGTCTCTGGTGGTCCGTGACAGTACTACAGTGTACGCTGCTGTTCTTTGTAAGTTGACATCTTGATCTGCAGATGAATCAGTTAATTTCATACTGATCCGGCGAGGCAGTCATAATCATATCAGTGGCAATCTTGTGTGGCTTGGAGAATGAGCAAGGCGTTGTTATGTCTTTGTTTGTATTGTGTGTCCAACATTCAACTGCTTATTGCTGATGTTTGGCACTTCTGTTCTACAATTCAGATGGACCATAGCTTTGACCAGCGTACTGGTATGATCACATGCGGCTTCTGGTGGTACATCTATTTATGATACCACATGCAGGGGTGTCGCTTGATACTCAGCATGGAACGCTTGGCAAAAAAGATGTCAACGGACCCACCCCAACTAATCTTCACGAGCAAGATTAGCCTTGTAGAATTTGATTCTGACTATCAGTAAGATAATTTACCTTCCCGATCTTCCTGTAACTCTTGGGTATAGTAACTGAGAACTTATCAAATAATCTCCTGATGAGATCTGGCACATTTCAAGTATGCACCACACAGCCTTTTCTGTTGTCTTCATTGTAACAGTCTTTCTAGTAGCCCTAAAATCTCGGACACCCGGTTGACAATGTCACGCACTTGGTTTAAATGAATGTCGTTTTATCCTAGCAAGATCATAATGATTGTATTCATAGCTACAACTTATTTATATCGGCCATGAAAAGGACTGAAACTCAGTCGGGGTCTGCCCTTGTCAAGCTTTTGGATACCGTTAGTTGGTTAAAGAAAGTCCACAGGTGTGTAGCGAAACTGTTATGTTCGATCATGGGGTATTGAATGGGGAGGATTTGACAGCGAAATGTGGTAAGTCCGGGGTGTCAATAAGATGCGACAAGGTAGTGACCGGTGGAGAAAGGAGGATTGGTCGTTGGACATACTTAGTTCAATGGTTGTTGGCTTCACATGCATCGTGCTGCAAATTAGGAATAGATGATAGCAATCCGGTGGTCATGTACGACAATAAGAGAAAATACACGCCTAGATAGAATATGAAGAAGGTAATGGGAACAGTACATAAGTAAGATATTAGTAGAAAGTTGCAGCGGACTAGTATGGCGATCATGTCACGACGTACTTGCGATTCACCACTAAATTGCCTGATTATGATGTGGTGGGTTCCTGCCTTGGCGCCGTCTAGGGGCACTAATCTATTGGACGGCGCGAAAGAAAGCTTGGTCGGCGGAAATATTCCCCATTTATGTGTAGCATTTCTTATCCTAATAAAGAGTGGATTTATGTATACCACCAAACTTGAAGAAAAACCATTGGACCAGCCTTCTTTCGAAAGGCACCAGGTCATATATGGGAAAAGTCTACGTCGAATACAATTTTTTGGAGCGAGTGCAATTGAAAAAGGGGTAGAGGGGAACAATAAATTTGGCGGATGCTTGTCCAGTGTGACAAAGAATCGCCAGCACGTCCATTACAAGGCAGACGAGTTGTTAGCCTGAACTGGCAAGTATTAGCATATTAGCATTTGACACGTCAAACGAAACTTCATTTTCTAGGCACCGGCATCGCGTTCTCGTGCTCGCGGAACTCTGGAAGCTTGTAACGACTAAGGGGGTGAGTCGAGTTGACATATGATTCGCACGATCACGTTTGATACACCTTTGAGCCAGCTTGGCTCACCTACTGTTCGATCTCAACCTCAGTGTCTGATCTTATTACCCATGTCACAGTCGCCAGCACCACAGCCGTCCAACTCTCTCCTTCTTCGCCGCCAGCTTAACGAACTCACTAAACGTCCCGTAGAAGGCTTCTCCGCGGGTACGGGCAATGTTCCCTCGTAGTGTTGATCTTCAACAGATCCCTGACAGAATTATCGGAAAAGGACTCGTCGATGATAATAACCTATATGAATGGGAAATCATGATCATCGGGTGGGTCATCCTATGGGGTTCCCCCACTATAACACCTTGCTGATCCCCCTCGAAAAGGCCGCCAGATACTCTCTAGTGAATACATCTCCTATCACCATGCAGGCCTAGAATCTGCTGATACAGTCTCTCATCCAGTGAAGGTGGTTTTTTCAAGGCTAGATTAACTTTTCCACCCGAGTATCCCTTGTTGCCTCCCAAGATGAGGTTTATTACTCCGATGTGGCATCCAAACAGTTGAGTCAAGTATGAACCAGGTCACTGTCCAACGTTCACGTGCCACGCAGTCTACCCAGATGGCGTCGTCTGCATTTCGATCTTGGTGAGAACCACGCGGACCATTCAGTTTCGTTCGCTGAACCTTGGCCAGCACGCACCCGGCGATGATCAGTATGGCTACGAAGATGCAGGTGAACGATGGATGCCCGTTCATACGGTCGAGACGATTGTGCGATCGTTCTTGATCTCTCAACTGCGGAGGCTAATCATCGCGTGCTGTAGCTCGTCAGTGTCATCTCCCTTTTATCTTCGGACACCCCCAACACGGACAGCCCAGCCAATGTTGATGCGGCAAAGGAATTGCGCACGGATCTAGCTGGTATGCTCGTTTGCGGGATCTAGATCATGGCCACTCACATATTGCGATTAGCTTACAAGAAGAAGGTGCGGCGGTTGGTGCGGCGTTCTGCGGATGAGGGGTTCTAGTTCACTCTCGTCTTCCTGTTGTGCTGTAGTCTATCGTCTTTCATTCCAACTCGTCATGTTTATCCGGACAAGGATTTTGACAAATTCACGTGACTTACTAGTACGAAGTCGGTGGCACAGTGGTGCTTGCTTCTTGACTGTGACCATCTGCCAGCCCCGTTTACCTTTGCAACACCATCAACCAAATGTCTGAGCAAGCTGGCGAGGCAAGTTTGTCCAAAGCTTTTCGTAGAAATAAACTTAAACGTAGATCTTCCCGTATGTTGAACCATCAATCCGTACTCGCGTTCGTGGCTCTCTAGGCCGTGCCCGCAGCACAAAAGGGCAGCTGGACGTCTTTTCTGAAATCGTCAGTGCATTTCGGTGTACGAATGGTGCTGAATGCTGAACGTTGCCCACAGTCTTGCTGGAATCTCGGGAGATCTATCTAGTTTGACTGCTCCACCCTTCATCCTGTCGCCCGTATCGCTCACCGAATTCCCCGGTTGGTCGCCCAGCATGGGATCACTGTGATGGGCACTTATTCATTCGTAGCTTATTGGTGCGAACATCCTGGGTTGTTTGCCAAAATCGCAGATGAACAGACCGAGGAAGATCGCGCGTTGGCCGTGCTGCGATGGTTTCTTGTACATGATTCTTTTTTCCCATGCTCGTCGCTTGAAGCTCAGCTTGAACCTTTTCAGTGCACTCTTAGGGGCCAGTATACCTCGCGTAATGAGACGATGGGGTCCGAGAAGAAGTAAGTCATGCCAAAATCACGCATTGGTATGGACTCATCGTGATTTAGGCCTCTGAACCCCGTGCTTGGGGAGTAAGTGTGTTGAAAAGGCTGACATGCACCAGCTAACGGGGTTAGGTTGTTCTACGGCTATTGGCCGGAGGCAAAAGAAAGGGTCGGCAAGACGACCCTGGTTGTCGAACAGGTATCACATCATCCGCCCATTACCGCTTATCACATAGCCAATGAGGCAAAGGGTATTTTCTTGAATGGCCATCATGCCCAAAAGACAGGCTTCAGCGGTCCGTAGTCGGCTGTTTCTTTGGCGCGTTTATACGTGACTAACACGATGGCCAGGTGGTAGCATTATCGTTAAGCAGGTTGGACATGCTAACTTGACGGTTAACTTGCCATCTGGTAGGAAGGAAGAATATTTGATCACTCTTCCTCGTTTCCGAATCGATGGTCTTTGGTATGGCTCTCCATATATTGAGCTAGTGGATTCGAGCCACATCCAGGGATCGAACGGCTGGCAGGCTGTGGTACGATCACTATTCATGCTGACCAATCTATGGACTCACAATGACATGTTAGATCGAGTACAAGGGCAAGGGTTACTTCTCTGGAACTTCGCACTCCTTTAAAGCGACGGTTACGCATCCTAACCATGCTTCTGAGCGCGTCATTCAAGGAACGTGGAATTCTACATCTACAGACAAGTCCACTGGTGCTATATTCCATGACGTCACAGTTCCAAAGGAAGAGGTTAAGGTTGCGCCGGTAGAAGAACAGGGTGAATGGGAGAGCAGACACTTGTGGCACGCAGTTGCCAAGGGCATCAGGGAGGGTGACTTTGAGGCTGCCGCAAGAGAGAAGAGCAAGATCGAGGTAGGGTTTCAGCACTGCCACTCCAAAGTGTAGATGATCATGTTTTGTTCCAGAATGAACAAAGGCAAAGACGGCGAGATGAGGTTGCCGCTGGGACTACGTGGAGTCTGAAGCATTTCAAGCATGTCGACAACGATGCTACTTGTCAGTCTGTTATCGCCCTCATTATCCGTGTCTCATCAATTCCCCTCAGATGAGCGTCTCGCAGCGCTCTTCTCTGGGAACCCGGCCACGGAGGACACCTATGTTTACTTGAACAATGGCCCAACGGTGTAGACTAGGGATCCTTCATTAGACTGCAGCGCGAACTGTTAGATGCCTGCGGATGACTTTTGCTTAGTAGTATTTTCCTACTTCCAGTATTCAACAAACAAGCATTAATAATTTGTGGCAAGACACGGACAGCTACTCGTCATCTATCGTGCCGTTATATGTTGCTTGTGCTCTTTCAATTCTGCGACTACCCTTTCCGGTCCGCCAACGGGCGTTAGCAACGTCGACGTGGTCGAGCCTCTTTCGCTGGAGTATGGGAACATATTTGACTCCCCGCCTATATGTACCTCCACCCAGGGGCACACCGAGCACTGGAGGCTCCTTGCTGGCCAGTAGTGGAATTGTTGATGGCGTTAGTCCAGTTGTACTAAAAGGAAAGTATTGCGGAGGAGGTGGATGATACTGGGCAGCAGCCTCTAGGAAATGAGCTTCGAGAGTCGTGTGGACAAGCGATCGCTGGTGCACTGAGTGTAGCTGATGATAGAGCTCGCCTCTTGTTCGTGCATACTCGTCCCCATTGTCCTCATCGCCCGTCTGCCATCGCACATCTGATTCTGCGAATGCACAATCCCAGAGCATGAGCGGCAGCGCGTCCGCCATTTGGTACTCGGGCTTTCGGTCTACGATTGGGAGGGGTCGGGGGTCGGCGTCAACGTGGGAGGAGGGCAAAGGAACGACACGTTCAGATCCGTCGATGTTCATCAGTGCTGGCACGATCGAAGGCGACTCGACGCCCGTGCCGACGAGGAACAAGATGGCCATGATATGCCGTACTTGGTGGTAGAGGAAAGCGGAGCCAACGAGGTCGAGAACATACATGGCATCCTCACCTCTCGAAACACGGCTAATCTCCGCCCTCATAATCTTCCGACGAAACTCGGAAATCTGTTTAGCCGGGTCCAATTTGGAGAGGTTCCGGAAGTCGTGTTCGCCGACGAGCGTGGTAGCGGCGCGCTGCATGAGAGAGATATCGAGGTCGTGTGCGGTGAAAAAGTACTTGTAGTGGCGGTGGGTGCAGTTGAAGCGGGCGGAGAAGGCAGAGGAGACGGGGGACCATGCGAGCACACGGATGGTGGGTGGGAGGATGCGGTTGAGGATGGAGACGTAGTGCAGTTCTTTGGTAGGGGGAGGTGGGGCTGACGAGTTGGAGGGGGGTTCATCAATGAGGTCAACGGACGGGAAGTCGGCGGATTCTTGTTCGATATCGATTTCTGGCGTTACATCGGGAGACGTGTCTGTAGATAAACTTGCCACGTCCGGTGGAGGTTCCTCCTTAGTCGAGGGGTGTACATCCCTTGGCGGAAGTGCGCTCCTCACCCAGAGCGAGACGACTTGCCCAGCAGCACTCACGCCCACGTCCGTCCTCCCGCACTTTTCCCATCCACATCCTTCCAACCCAGCTTCTACGTCGACCAATCTCGCTTTTGCAAATGCCCTAAAGAGGACCTCCTCGACGGTCGGTAACGGGGTAGGGTCGATCTGATGTGCCAGACCGTTGTATTCCCAACCTGAATAACAAAATTTAACCGCGATCTTGCGGACAGGGTGCTCTTTGAAATGGAACGGACGTCCGGCGGTGGTGGTGCTCGGAGACACTGGCAGGCGGTATGTTTTGGGTCGTGTGTGGGATCCTGCTTTGAGGTGTTGTTCGAGGTCGGTGAGACGCACGATGAGGTCTTCCTTGGACCAGGTTTCGTAGTTGGGGGACATGACCGGTATGTGAGCCTTTGAGGGCAAGTAGTGATATCGGAACGAGAACCGTCCGAATCGCATTACCGAATTCCGACGATGTCACTGGCAAGTTTGAAACAAGGGGATCAACTGCCCTCAATAACAAGTAAATCACGAGCAACTGGTAATTGAATCAACTTCTCTCAGAGACATTGGCTAGCTGTCTGCGCCGTCACGCTTGGTTGACAGCATATCGATCTTGAACTGCCACTAACACCTCTTTCAAACTTGTTGCTCGACAAATGAAACTTTTGTTTCTTGTCTCACACTCGGTCTCTTTAACGACTCGGAGGGCCCTCCTGACTTGCAAGAGATTGAGTGCCAGTTCCATGGCAATTACAACCCTAATAGACTGAATGAGGCATGGGCCGAAGCGTACGTAGGTGAGCTCTAACTTGAAGGTGAGGCTGAACGCGAATTAACTGACAAAGTTTCGGGGTTAACGGTGAGATCAAAGGATGACAAGTTCGCGGATTCCTGATCGATGTCTAGCAGTGCATCGGGATATATGGAGGCACTTGGATACGGAACCTGGTTTCGCGCTGTCGGCTGGGAGCGGGCTCCTGCTTGCATCCTTCCTGTTCCTGTATCACACCTGAGGCACGGTCGAGTTTGTTAGGTTAGCATATTGGGTGAATATCCGAAAACACATTGTCCCTGGGTTAATGGATATTATGTTCCTATGGCAAAACGAAATAATTATTTAGATTAAAAATTAAAATTTGATTGAAGTTCATTTTTGTCAAACAATAAGCTGAATCTGCTGTATTGTTATAGTCAAAATTTAATAATATATATGTTTTCCTATGGCAGATGCAAACTTTAATCAGGAAATATATCCGAGATCATGCATTATGATTGGCTAATTTCGAGTTTGGTTGTCAAAAAAACAAAATTTTAACCAACCCTATGTGTTAACAATATATTTTTGATCAAATGACGAATTTTGTTAAGCATTTGTATGATAATATTATGCATGCATGCATATTTAGTACAAGTATGATATAAATACTTAGAATATTCCTTAGGTTCTGGCATAGTGACATTTCATAAAGTAGATTCAGAATTCATTATTGAATTTATTGTACCGTCAGAGTTCTTAACCCAGGGACAATATGTTGTATTCGTCCAGTATGTTAACCCAACAGATTCGAGCGTGCCCCAGGTGTCAGTTGCTCTTCCGCAAGCCTGGTTAATACGTAATTTCAAAATGTATTAGGTATGCTCCCAACTGGCAACCGCCTCGCTTGGAGCTAGCCCCTGACCAGCTTTTGATTTTGATTTTCCAGACTTTTGCAAACCACTGTGTGTCAGGCACCATCAAATAACGCTCGCACCCACGGCGTGAGACCATGATCCCTGCTGGTGATTTGTTGAACGTTCAAAGCCGTTGAACAAAAAAACTCCCATACTTCGTGGAAGTGGGCACGTTCCCATTGACCTGCATATATACAAGATGTTCCTCCGTGCCGTACTAGGCGGCCCTGAGCCTGAATGGGCGTGGGGTCCCGGTTTAGTAGGTAAGAACCGAATTATACTACCGAGCGTTAGTATGGTTCAAGACTTGGCACGTATCCACAGGTCTTACAGCTGGAATTGCGTACGTTCACCTGCCAGTCACTATCAGTTTGTATACATGATTAACTGGATGCAAGCATGATGGGTATTGCGGCTGGTCAATTCATATTCTATATGGCGACATTCCCAAAAGACAAGTTCTCAATAAAGGGACTGGTAAGCAGACTGAATTTCAATGTCTGAACTATTATTCTGCTCACTTTATGTGCAGGTTCTCCTTGTTGTGTATGTTCATTGTGACAGAATTAATCAGATAACTGTGACTGACGTTGGGCCAGGACCCTTGACTGTGCTGAGACACTCGCATTGGTGTGGTTCTACCATCGCATATTGATTAACTGTCGAGCCAATACCTCTCCGGCCTGTGTGATCTATCTTTCTCCGTAGGCCACTAAATAAAGCGAGACAGTTTCAGAGACTTACATTGCATCTCGAACTAGGCTCATGACCGTAAATAGCTCATTTTTTCTAACATGAGAGCTCCATACTGAGTGCGCAAACAATTACAGTTCAGTGCTCTAGTTTCAGTAAGTGGCATTGTATTCTATCAAAGTATCACGAGTGACCTTGTTTAAGTATAGCGTCACTTTTGTAGTACAAAGGTAGAGCTGTATTCTATTTGGGTTGATGTCCATTTCTCATGGCCTACTTATAATAGCTTCTATGCTCATCGAGTATGGATAAGTAAATGATCACATAGTTCCTCTCTCAAAACCATTGACTTCTTGCTTATAGTCAGTGACCGGAATCGAGTCGTAACGTTCGCTGTGGTATGATCCAACACTTTCTCGTCCTTCAGTAGGCCAGCTGAGTTCAAAACGACAGTCCTTGACTGCCCTCGCTCAGTTTGGTGAGCATGGGAATAATATTTTCTTCTCCGCTTGACCCAGTTGTATGTTAGCATTTGGATTCAGTTCGCGTCTCTCCATTCCCTCCATTAAATATTTTTCTGACCGAGGCTTGTGCCTTACATTATGGGTGCCACTGTAGCATGCGTGATACAACTGTGGGTAACTGGCTAGTGTACCTCGAATAAGTCTGATCATTTGGCAGTGTTTATGCACAAACGGTGGAAGCTCTACGTAAAAACAAAGTATGATGTCGTGGTATTGCAAGTGCTAGACTCATGTGGCCATCAGTTTGCAGCGTTGTCTGCAATATCGAGTGCCGTCTGCGATGCAATCATTACTACTTCTATTATGTATTACCTGCGACCATCAAGGATAGGTATAAACCGGTACGTTTCTTTCTTAATGCATGTAGGACCTTTCCGACCTCTTGGAAGCAAAGGACATTATATCAGCAAATTGAACACGGTTTTCGTTCAAATGGGGGTTCTCTCCTTGTAGGTCCTGGTCACATCCAGTATTGTGGTGTACGAGTGACCTTTGTTGCGGGTAGCCTCAATGCATCAACCGTGGCAACTTTTGTGAGTTCCACTCTCAAAGGACATGTTTTATGTCGAAATTGATGTGGTGTCCAAGTGCTTTTTACAAATCGATAGCAATGGAATCGTTCAATTTCTAAGTGCTGCCCCAGGTATTATTCTGACCACAGGTGAGCCTGTCTGAGCCATCAACCTGCAGAGGATAGTCTCTTAATTGGTTCTCGGCAGTGTACACGAACTCCATGCTCAGCGTGTAAGTAGGCCTGAGCCGTTGCCGGTGCTGCTCCATTGAATCTGTTCAGGTTGAATGCACGCAAGGGGATACGGGATGAACAGGAAGCTCAAGCTGAAGCCACCATTGAAGTTATTACGCTCTACAGTATCAAATGATATGAGAGGCCGAGTCACCGAAATAGTCCTATCCGACTTGGTTTTTCGGGAACATGATGCATCTCATGTGTTTTGATTTTGAGTGCCCTATAATTTATGCTACGATCCCATCAGTACGTATATGTGTAGTTGCTAAAGATGTTGCCCGTATCAGCTACATATTTGGGTCTTGGGACTACCCATGGTGATCCCGGAGATGAATTGGATCGAAATCGATCCAATTTATTCCTTGCCGTTGAGTTGAACCAGGGGAAGCAAGGGAAAATAATCATGGAACAGAAATTAACCCCGTCACGTTCATTTTCAAGTTTGTTGTTCCTCAGTATGAAATGCTAGACTCGAATTATGAGTAAGAGTTACTAATATACCAGCATTTGCAGAGTGCGTTTGTTACGTTACATTTTCGAAGAGACTTAGCGGAGGCTCTGATTGGATACGAGAGCCTTGGACCATGCTAACCCTTTTATATTTCTTGTTTGCAAGGTCCTGACGACTTTTGGGATTCCTGGTGCTATCATGGGCTCTTGCGTGTGGTCGGTCTGAGCGCCGCTGTCTCTTTAAGCATTTATGCTAAAACTTGATACTCTACTTAGTACTAACTTACCAGGCGCACCACAACTTGAACTCGCTTACCATTTAAACAACTACTCCTGCACATGAGAACTAATGGAGTAGGCCGTCGAGACAGTCATCAAACTTTCTTGCATGGTCTGTACCCTTGGATACTTCTGATTCCGAATAGCAGCACAGGCTCAAGGTAAGGTTGCTATATTTATACTCTCCAGAACTCGCAATAGGCAAGCAAGTTATAATATAGATCTCAGCTAAAAAAAAAAGTGTGGCCCGAAGCCATCGGACCCGAAGATAGGTGATATACGTAATTGACAAAGTTACATAGTTACTAGCCACTCTCACGAGGGACCCCGCCTGCAACATGCCAAGGAGCATTGTGGGCTAGTTTAAAAGGAAGGTGAGTTTCCCATCGCCTTGTACAAGTCACTTTTGTCTACTATGAGCCCAGCTCTACCATCGCTGGCGTCAACTTGGGGTCCTGGCTTGATAGGTATGAACATGAAAGCAGGGCTCTGGAACCCATGTAGCATTAACAATACCTTACCATCCTGCAGGTGTGACTCTCGGGGCAGCGTACGTCGGCCTACCCAGTCATAGTTCTTCTATGCGTGTTATTCATTTCGTACAAGCTTATCTGGCGTCGTAATTGGTCAGTTTATATTCTATGCACTGGCCTTTCCACGGGATAGCATACGAATAAAGGGACTGGTAAGTATCCTCACGCCAACATAAGTTTTCGTACACCTTATTCAGATCATCACTGTACACAGGTGTTCACTGTCTTGTGTGTGTTCTGCTCTAGTTTCGTTGGAATAGTCTGGCCGACATCAGACCATAGTCTCCTTGACAATGCTCAAACGATGGCGCTGGCATGGCTTTACCATCATATTTTGATTGAATGTCGGTCCAACGACTCCCCAGGTTGTGTCATTCGCATGCCTGCGTAAGTCGCTTGGAAGGAGGAAAACTCTTTGAAAGCTTAACTTCAAGTTGCTTCTCCCATCAGCGCGATGATTGTATGTATGTAATTTTAGATGACTAATCTGAGTACTGAACGCCCAAATTATTTTAGTTCATTGCCCTTGTCGCAGTGAGTGCCCTGCAACATCTTAAGGAATTACGAATGATATTTTCGAAGTACTGCGTTACCTTCATAGTTCAGAGGTAGCTTCGTAGACTTTTAAATGATATTGTTTTTTTATGTTTTACCAGCTTCTATGCTCACCGGGTCTGGATAAGTGAGTAACGGGAAAGAATTCCCTTCTCATTTTTAACTCCCACTTGCAGTCAGTGGTTACAATCGGATCATCGTATCCGCCGTGGTATGATATTCAAGTGGATGATGTTTGTCAAAGTTAACTGACATCGAAGTGACAGATTTTCTTTGCCCTCGCTCAGCTTGGCAAGTAGCAAGTAAAATCATTGGCGCACTCGACTAACCTTACACAACAGCGCTTGGATTCAGTCTGTTTCTTCATTTTTTTCGTCGACGACTTGCTTCGATTGATATCCAGCTACGCTTTAGTGAGTTCAGCGGAATTGTAGGTGGTTAGCTGATTTCCGAATGTGTCGCTGATCAATCGCCAGCATCCGCACACCGACCTACGAATCTCTACGTAGAAGCAAGGTACGGTGTCGTGCAGCTGTATCGCAAACGGTTGAACGTACCATTCCGTTAAGTTTCCGCCATCCGCTGCGGTAGTGAGCGCTGTTTGCGATGTAATCATCACGATATCTATCATGTATTACCTGCGGCCAGCGAGGACGGGCCTAAAGCGGTACCTTCTTCTCTTATGCATGTGGAATCTTATCCGATCCTTTTTTCAGTAGGAGAACCAACTACATGAAGAAATTGAACGCAGTTTTCGTTCAAATGGGACTTTTCAGCTGGTACGTTTTTTTTGAATCCGTTGGTACTATGAGGTAGTTTTCTATTCTTCCATGTAGCATCAATGCATTAGCGGTGGCGACCTTGGTAAGTCGTTTTCGGGAATTTCATTGTAAGCCAGGAGTAAATTGATGTGATGCCAAGTACTATGTGCAAGATGGTCGGCATGGAGTACTGAGTGCTATCCCGGGAATCATTCTCAGTAAAGGTGAGCTTGCTCTCATTCCACAAAAACCCGCTTCTCTCGTCCGACTACTAACCGATCATTTGTCGATAGCATACACGAACTCTGTGCTTAGCGTGTGAGCAGTTTTTTGGCATCTAGAAAACAGCGGCTCATTTGCTAAATGTTGATTCTTTTAGGTTGAATGCCCGCAAGGGAATTCGGGACGAGCGGAAAGCTCAGGAGGAAGCCTCCATTGAGCTTATGACGATCAGCAACATCGTTGAGGCCCTGTGATTTAAGGTATTCAAATGGAGTCTGGATTTCTAATTCCACACGATTCGGGGGTTCCTTTGCTGGAATACCTCGAATTCGTCGTGGTTCGCCATTTCAGATTGTATAACTTTACATGGAATATATTTACGGTCCTCGAACTAGACCTTAATCCTGTATTTTTCAGACGCTCCTTTGCAAGATATCATAGTGACCAGGTCTAAAGAGTGAGCAATGAATGCCAATCAGAACATCATTGTGACAACTCGTACCGGTATAGTAGAACTAGTGGTTCATCGCCGTCTGATGCGTCCCGTGAAAAATCGACAAAATTGACGTGGCCTTTCGCATCGTGGCCATCAAGGTAAGCAACTTGTAAGTGAACCTTCAAGGCCTGAACGAGCGCAACCAATTGGACATGATCTTTTCTGAAGATGCAATCATCCACAACTGAAAGGCACAAATACACACTCACCTGCCTCTTTTCCGAGAGGTTCGACAAATCTCCTGCAGAACTCATCGACAGTGAATTGCATTGATGACTCGAGGTCAAACAGAAAGTCAGTGAATTGGTCGTCGACACGCATTTGTGCTGAAGCCAGGAGACGCATGTACATCACAATATAGTTGGACGCTGAAGTCACAGGTAGGACGTAAAACAATCAGATACACGTCTTGATGGTACACTTACTCTCCGGATCCATAAATGCTTGCAAAAGTTCTGAGCGATCGAGCTGCACCAAAGTGTCGAGCATCTCATAAGGTTGCCCATAGACACCCAGGTCGAAACCAGCATTTGCGAGCATATTGCTGGTGGCAGCCAGACGACCTTGTTTGCTGTGGCTCGGTGACCGTATGAGGCGATCTAGGTAGGCAAATGCCAGCGCTAAACAACTGAAATGCATCAAAGGGTTGATCAAGATAGGATGGAATAGAATCAATCACCTCGATAGAAACAATCGCCATCCCCTAAGGAAAGACACCGGAGTGAGATATTCGCCGGTCGTCCACGCGGGTAGAGATGTGATACCAACCTTTGGCACGGATTATGATATTGTATCCTCGACTGATCAAATAATCTATCTGAGCGAGAAAGTTGGGGGAATTAGAATATTCCGATCGCAGGATGGCTGTTTCTTCAGGCGGAGAGATCAAAGGATTCCCAGACTTCATACTTTGCTCAAGATGTTCCTTTCAGAAATGGTCAAGGTCAGATTCAAGGCCTGTGTAGCTGAACGAACATACTTGGTTCATTCTAAAGATTTCTGCATCTGACATATCATTGATGTCTAAAGGTAAAGGAGTAAGCCGTTTTACCAGTTACGTCACTAAAGGCTTAGTACATACCTCGGTCCTCTGGCAAGATTGGGTGTCCCTTGAGAAATGGTTCTGGTTCGACTGCATGACCATCGACATCTTCCGGCAGATTAGTGCTTCTCAGTCTCGCTGCGACAAATCACCGACGTAAAGATCAAAAGATGCGAGTAACCCCAACTTTGTAGGCTTACGTGGACTGGGTGGTTTTGAAAAACCAGACGCTGGCATTTCGGATGAGACACGGTTTTGGTACGTCCAGATTGTGCTGTTCAGAAGTTTTGTGACCTGAAGAATGGAGATCAGCAAGTCGGACGAAACCGAACTGTCGTTTCTCACGTCAACAAACTTGGTTACTTGGGCTTTCGATTGTTAGCGTGTGGCACTGGCGATGCGATTTCTTCGCTGGAGGCACTTAACCCGCTCGCGAATTTAGTGGAGCCAATTTGTGTCCGCTCTGCTGTCGGATCATGAGAGCCTCTGTGCTGGCAAAGAGAGCGTGTCGCCCATGTGGTTCTGTTCAACCTACAACTGTACTCGTTCATACAAATCCCGTTCTCAGACTCGAAATCATTGGACATGAGAAGGGGCTGGCTGGCTGAATTGTCTGTGCTACCATTCTTCGGTGGTATTATCTCCAGTAATTTCGTACTGGTGGCCCATATAACCAATGTCTGAGACCGAGTATGTACATCATGGCACGATGTCGTGCAGAATACCGGACGTTCCGACCACTGGCACGAGAATACATTTATTCATGAGATTGACTCTGATATCATGATAGCTCCACTCCAACTTCATTCTTTACATCGCGCCTGGTGACCGTGGACCGTTGCGCATGACACCCAAGGGGTACATCTATATAGTGACAACATAATAACGCTATGAACACCGAGTTTACCGGGGCGACGAAACCGGGCGAGCAAAACAAATAGGCCCAGACTCGCGGCGTATGTAGTTCGTCAAAATGCATTAGGTTATGAATATGTACGTGTGATGTGATGGGTACGGAAAAGCGCGCACCGGCTCGGTGGTCCTACCCTCTTGGCCTAGGTATACTGTCACACGTGTTCATCGAGCTTGCTGAGTATTTCTCCTTGCTCTTCAATCGTTTTCCTCCCACTGAGAGATAAGTCAGCAATTTGGTGGGCGCGAGCAGAGTCAAGACGCACAAAGACTGGGCAAATACGGGCATGTGGGAGGGATCCTTGATATATTCCAACTCGATTAAAGCTCTTTGACGCGACGCAAGCCTGGGGTACAGGACACCCATGAATGATGCGTCAAAAACACGGACAGCTTCCAACTCACTGCTCCATTGGCGTGGGTCGCGCTTTGTGATGCTTGCGCTTCGGGGGCCACTCTATCTCAGGCGACTGTTTCGTCTTGGTCCTCGTTTCAGCCTCTTTGGATTTCCGCCGTGCAGCGGCTTGGCGTCGTTTGTGTTCCTGCATAAAGTAGAGCGGTCCGAATAAGTTCTATGCAATACCAAGAGACCAGACCTTAAGGGCATTCCGGGATCGCTCTTCCTCGATCTTACTGGGGAATAGCACCTCTTCATTGCGATGACTGTACCTTACGCCAATTGCTCCCAATGTCTTTTGTATATTATCCTTCTCGACAATGTCGGGAGGGTCTGACACAAACGTCTTGTCATTTTAATCGTATAGGCACACCATCTACTCACCGTCGTCAAAGAGCAGAGCAGTCAACCCTCGGAGATCTGCCTGTAAGAGGAGTTAATGCTGAGGAGCCCAGGTGATAATGACATTACTACTTCTTCCTTTCCCCCCTTTTGGTCCGCTTCCTGCACCCAGTCATCCTTGATGCTCGATCGCCGCCTCGACTTCCCTCCGAGATGTGCTAGAGCCCAGTCGAGTTCAATTACCGATGCCTTTTCAATCTGGTGGGCAGACCCAAGTCAAGTTGCCACAGTAGAGAATTCACCAAACTCACCGCGAGTTTGGTAGCCAGGGTACCCTCGTGGAGTTTAAATATGTTTTTCACACCGAAAAGCTCGCCCTGTCTGCTAGTATCGCCTTGCACCCCCGAGAAATACCTTGTCTGCACACTAGCTTGGTAGCCAATAGCCATCTGTTGTTGTTTGTAAAGCTGTCGAGCATAGATTAATTCCTCGATCGAGCCCGCTCCCAAGAGTCGATAAACATGGACGTCGCGCGTCTGACCAAAACGGTAGGCCCTATCCATAGCTTGTAGATCATGGGCAGGATCTAGTCATGAATCGGGAAGTCTGAGGGACATGACAAGGTAAAATCATATACACTCACTCCAGTTAGGGTCTACATACCGTTGCTCCAGTCAGCAGAGCACACCAGCGAATAGTCGGCACATACCAAAGATGACCACTTTGTTGGCGCCTGTCAAGTTCAGACCAGTCCCACCAGCGAGGGTGGAAATTAGGAATATGAAGATGCCTGGATCTTGATGAAACCTATCGATCAGTGGCATTCCTGAGGGAAATAAGTCCTCCAGTATCAAACATGACACTTTAGTTCTTACTGTCGGGCTGACTAGTGGATCCGTCTAGCTTCAGGAATCCGTATCCTGCACCGACATGAACAAAGTGGCACATCTATTCTTCATATATATGAGTTTACCGCACCATGGTGATCTAGATGAAACTCCAGCATCTCAAGTAACTTAACAGACTTTGTAAAGATGAGGATCTTGTTTGATCGGTCTCTGGCCCAATCTTTGAGCAGAGTATCAAGTACCTGTATGTTGCTGGTTAGATGGGTACAATTATACAAACCCTTGCTGCGAACAGTCCACTTTCCACAAAAAGATGGTTGCATGATCGCCATCTTGAACTTCGGAACGGGTTCCTCCGCAAAAACGAACTCGGCAAGTTCGCGATGCCGGACAGTCTGTCGAACAGTGTAAATAGGTAGCGCATTCAGATCCCTGGATCCCATACCTGTTCTGGACTGTCCATAGGGGCTAAATGCCTGTTAGTCATACGATTGTTTTTGCTATAAAGAGCAAGACACACCTGGGAGAATGAGAGCCAAGTGGTTGGAGATCTTGATCAAGATTGACGTGAACTTAAGAACATCACCCTTCCCAAAGGGATGGCAACAATCTTTACGCCTGAAAGAATATCAGAAACGGTTCGCCAGCCTCCTCCACATACGTAATACGAACCTTTTAGTTGACGCACAATTACACAAGTCATCCTTTCGGATGATGTTCTGAACTGGTTCTAATGCAAGAATGCGTTTATATACTTTGATTTGCTGCGGGGTTAGAGGACAAAAGACAACCTCGTCAATTTTTGACGGTAGCTATACAATTTTTGTTTGTTATAGGAGGTGAGCTCGGTAGCAAGCTATTTACCTGATTCTTGATGATATCTTTGGTCCTGAAAAACTCGTTGGCATGAGGTTGAGGGAATATAGTACAGATTGACTTACCTTCGTTTGAAGAAATTTGGCAATAATTCGTCCCTGAATTTCACTGCAACAGCCTACGAATAATCAACCATGTTCTTCAATTCACCACGACAAATATTACGCACCAACGCTTTGGTCCTCTGCTCTTCCGTCGCATTCGCCGATTGACCCACGGTCAACGGTCTGACAACATATCCTTTCCATTGTTTCGGTGACCCTAGCTTACCGGGGTTTGTCCAGTCAAGGATTGTCCAGAGCTCGTTGTAAGAGTTTTGAATCGCTGTTCCTGTCAGGCCGAAACGCCTCTTACACGCAAATTGGTGATATGCCTGGGTAATCTTGGAACGCGGATTTTTGACGCGGTGAGCTTCATCAACTATGATAACAGACCAGGGTAGATCGTCGAGTAACGAAATATCTTGACGCGCGAGGTCAAAGGAAGTGATCACTGCAATGCTATCAGTAAGCTAAAGTCAAAGTCAAGCTCGAAGCTCCACACACCCACATCCAATCGTCCCATTCTGAAATCCGTGAGGATATCCTCTCGCCGCGCCGGCAAGCCAATATAAGAACCAACTTCAAAATAGCTCCACTGACAGCTGTCAGGTTGATTGAATCGCCCTCATGAACATTGAACAGTACCCACTATCTGAAACTCGCGTTCCCAGTTAGCGACTACCGTAGATGGTGCAATGACCAGACACGTCGGCCATGTATCATTCGCAGGAGGAAGAGTTCGATGCCTTTTCCATTCGACACCATCTTGCAACTTTGAAACACGATTTCGTCTCCGATCTACGTCTCTCTGATCTCCGTGCTTCTTCATGATAGCAGAAAGGAATGAAATCACTTGAATAGTCTTCCCTGCCACGCCACACCATGAGTAAGACGAGGCGCCTCAACATGCAAGACTGGTAGTGCTTACCCTATCAATGTAACGCAAAAGGAGTCTCAGAGTTGGGAACAAAAACAAGGAAAGCTGGACATACGAGACCCATATCATCGCCGAGAACCCCGCCTCTTCCTTCACTATATAAATTCCAGAAAAATTGTACGCCTTCGCGCTGGTATTCTCGTAAATAAGTGTTGATCGCAGCTGGAACCATGATACCCTTCTCCCGGTTTAGAACAAAAGGACCGAGGTACTTTTGACCTTCGACTAGTCCAAAACCTGGTCGAGGACTGAATG
>JBBPJU010000600.1:0-20016 GCA_038088875.1 Austroboletus festivus
CGTTAATTCCTTTAAGTTTCAGCCTTGCGACCATAGAGTTGTAACTGTGAGCGCCAAGGTTAGCAAGGGTAAGTTCAGGAGTCCCGTAAATGGGACGGTCCATCGTGTCAAGCTTTACACTTGCAGGTAACATGCCATGGGATTATAATTATCGGGCCATGGCTATATTGATCTAATAGATGTGATCGTGTCGCGGCATGTATAGTGGATATGCTAATCTATGGCGTAGAACCTACGAAGAATAATGTGACGCTGTGTGACACGTCTCGAGCATATTGCCAGGAGGCGATAGAGCAAGGCAGCGCGATAAGACAAGTGTCAGTGGGAGAACAAATGCGCAATTTGTGCCACAGACAGTGACATATAGAGGATAAGAACATGGCTCACCAGCCTTGTTCTAGAACCACCCGTGGCCAGTAATCCGCAAGGTTACCGCACAGCCATTACCGAGAGGTCCGAGTATATTGAAAATTCAAGTTCCTTGCGATCGTCTTCTGTTGGGAAGAGCAGCCCTTCGTGAATTACTTAATGATTTTTCTTCAAAAGCGGCTTCAATTCCTGTCAGGTAAGGTTGAGACTTTTTTAAGTTCAGAAGAGTAGATCCTCGTCAGTCTTTACAGGTCGGTTTCATTTGACGCAAAACTATGCGAAGTGACATATCGAACTTCCAAAATCGAAACACGGTATCTTTCGGTATCATTACGGCCAAGTAATATTTGCCCATACTTGATGGCCAAGCATGCCCCCTGCTACGCCACATCATGTTGGAGAACTTTCCATTTGCATCGTGGCTTGAAGAATGATGTCCGAAGTGAACATGGTCTACAATTGATTCTTTTGGAGATCTTGTACCCTCGAATGGGTCTGCAAGTAAGGCATGTTGTCTGAACGCCTCGGGTAAATTGAAATGCGTATGGAAGAGACCAAGTCCCCGCTATGTTGCCATGTCGTCATTGACTATGTCAGGTGCGCTCATGCTCTCTGGCAGCTGAACTCATTGTCGTTACGACCTTTCGTATTTATACATCGTAGGAACTTTCCTGGGACTCCAATTACTTTTGCGCTGCCTTCTTCGAAGCACTCCTACTCACAAGTTTGTTGTAATCTCATGTCCAGCGACGGCGGGGAGGTTAAGCTCTGGAAAGCTGATTCTGTAATTGGCGGTAGAGAAAAGACGATATTCGTATAATATTTCTTTCCACACCAGCAGAAAACATCACTGATGCATAATAGGTCGAGTTTGTAGATGGGGATAAACGAGATCCTCAGAACTTCTCTCTGCTCAAAAAATGGGCAATCACTCTTGCAGCCTGCTATTTCTCTGGAATGACAGGTAGTTCATCCGTTCCCTAATATATATCAATGCAATACTCGCTGAGGATACACTCTAGCCGCCGCAGCGTCCTCATATTCCATCAGCATGCCGTTTATAGCCAAAAATATGCATTGCACTGAGTTAGAGGCCTCTCTGGGCCTTGGTCTCTATGCCATAGGGTCTGGAATCATGCCTCTGGTCTCCTCATCATTTAGTGAGGTGCGGTTTCATAAATAATTTGGATATTCACTGCTTATAGCCACCTAGGAAGTTGGAAGAAGGCCCGTCTATATCTTCTCATCAATAATGTTTACTGTTTCTCAGGTTATGACTTCACTGTGAGCACCACATACAAGATCGGGTCACGGGTCCTTATATCTCGTACACAGAGCGCCCAACATGGGAGTAGTCATTGCAGGACGCATACTTGAAGGCATATCTGGAGGGATAGGGATTGCAATGGTTGGGGGTAGTATCGCTGATATTTGGAAATCCGAAGAGTACGTGAATTTCAACGGCGCATCTTTTTCTCTCACGAGAAAGTAGGCGCGGCCTTCCGATGTCGGTGTTTGGTTTCACAACGATATTTTCTCTGGGTTTAGGGTCTGTCGTCGGAGGCGTGATCGAATCCAGTCTTTCTCCTGGCTGGAGATGGGTCCAGTGGATACATGTCATGTGAGAGTGTTCTTGTATCAAAGTTTGCTGGAAAAGTGTCATGCTCTCAACAGGGTTTCATGCGTCTTCGTCATTCTGGTGCTAGTGGTTCTAAAGGAGACGCGTTCCTCCATTATTCTTATGCAGATTGCACGATCTCAACGCAAACTCACTGGGATCAACACTTATAAAGCCAAAGCTGAAATCGATAAGGAGAGCTTCTGGAGTCTTGTCAGGACATCTTGTACACGGTCATTGTGTAAGCATCGCACCAGCCCCGCTCCGGTTCATAGCACCTTTTTAGTTGTTATTTAATAGATTTTCTCGCTACCGAACCCATCGTGCAAAGCGTGAGCGTAAGTTCCCTATCTCGTCCTCCGTCTTTCAGTTGACTTATCTGACTATAGATATGGTGCGGCTTTACTTGGGGTGTAGTCTTTTGTCTACTAGAGTGCGCGACCTCCCCGCGCGAGAGATGTGTTGGCCCATCGATCTCATTTGCAGAGCAATCACCCCCATGTTCCAAACAGTCTATGGTTTCAACGTTCGGAAGACTGGTTATGTATTCATAACATCGAGGTATGTCGCGCAACCTGTCTCTGGCCAGCTTTCGAATAAATGCACATATTTCTACTCCAAAAGTATCGGCGCTGTTATCGGTTTCGGCGCCAACATGTATCAAGATAAACTCTACAAGTGGGTCTCTTTCTGGACATCTTCTAAACCAGTATGATCTGACGAGACAAACGGTGTAACACATAAAATCAGGAGACATTACGCCCGAAAGAAACAGGAAGCACGTCTGTACGTCGCATGCATCGCGGCACTGTGTATTCCGATTGGCATGTTTGTGTTTGCATGGACGACATCGCCTAAGATTCACTGGATCCTACCTATCATTGGGCTGACGGTCCGTTTGCATCTATTTGATTCATCCTTGCCAGGACGTTCATGCTTCATCTTTCCTGTTTTCATTGTGGTGTTGACAGATACTTATGAGTGGCACGATGGTCGTCTTTCAAGTGACACTTCTGTACCTCGCGGACTGGTGTGTTCTATTTTAGAGGACTGACAGACACGTGCTAGGTCGCTGACAATTCTCATCAACATGGACTAGTTACAACACGTATGCATCCTCAGCCCAGGCGGGACAGAGTCTACTCCGTATGTCTGGCCAGCTTCTGAGCGACTAATCCCTCATTCACTTTTCCCCTCGTTCTACAGGAAACTTGATGGCCTTGGTGTTCCCGCTGTTTACGCAGCAAATGTTTGCCGCACTGACATACAGGTGGGCGCTGACGCTGTTTACTATCCTCGGGCTCATCCTGGCCATAACGCCGTTTGTACGTCCGTCTGTTCTATTACCCTTTACCCTTGCCCTTTGCCTCTTCCTTTTATTATTATGATTTGTGGAAGTGAAACGCCGTTCTGATATTATCATACGGTGCTTTTTATATCGTGCTCCTTGGTTCGTGCCGGCGATGATCGCATGATCGTATAGATCTTGTACTTTTACGGATTCAAGATTCGCGGGCGTAGCATCGCCTCACAGCGAATCTTGGCCGCGGATGTGCTCGCCGAGGCGTCCTCACTACCGTTGCCTCCAGCTGAGACGTTGCCGTCTTTCTCCGAGTCGGCGTCCCATCCAAGATCGTCGGACAAAGTCTGAACGAGACTCGCAGGGGATTCTATAGAGGTAGTTACACGAGTGTACGTTTAGCGGATTCTTGCTGGTTCAGAATCTGCTCTTGAAATCGACTGGGCAATTCTACGATTATATTAAGAGCTGTGTAACGGAACTCCCTGTAGTATTGCAAACGAAGCAATGGTTTTGAATAAGTAGATTCCGGCTCGTGCGCTACAAGTAGTCTTTCACTTCATGCAGACATTACTAAAGAATGTGACCCCTGGTCTGATGACGAGAGCGACCACGACTGTACATTGACATCCCCATCTACCTCCCATGGTAGTCATGTATCTTGGCCAGCAAAAGAACTCGCCTATTAAGAGGACCAGGCTCGAGGCGACACACGATGCCTTTCATTTGGGCATCTTTTGTTATCTAACCCCACCAGGCATTATTTCTCTACCTGCTTAACTACATACATGGCTGTGTTTGATGAACAAGACGTAGCAACGGACCATTGTCTTGTCGTCCGATTGGACGTCCGATTGAACCTGTGGTCAAAAAATGTCAAGGATTGATGGCCTCCGTGTATCGTCAGCGCATTTGTAGGCTCGAACACTTTACCTGAGGGGTTCGCAGACACACATTAACGGATGGACGAATGCGCCGTTTAACACAGACCTAGTCCGACGACGAGAGCGAAATCACATCCTCGTCCACCACTGGCACCTTGGTGGACTCCTTCAAAGGCGTCTTGGCCGACACGGGCCAATTCGTACCCACACTCACCCTTGGCCTCTTCGTCGCGCTCTTCCTCGATGGCCGGAGCGAATACTCCCAGTCCGCTTCTCCCTCATCACTACTATCCATGTCCTCTTCACTCTTGGAAACATGGGCATCATCGATCATGCGCATCGCCTGGGTGAAATCCTCTTCGCCATCCTCTTCATCGATTTCCTCTACCACTTCTTCCACCTCTTGGCTGCCTTCCTCGGACGCCTCGACGTACTCGTATGGACGTTTTTTCTTCCCATTCCCAGCCGCGTTAAATCCAAACGTCTCGGTTAGCGGTTTCTGTGCGCAGGATGCGTCGGTCTTTCCATTCTTGGTCCCGTCTCGCTCGCCAGTTTTCTCGGTTTGCTTTTGCTTCCGCTTCCTGCTCGTAGCCCGCTCATGCTGTCGAAAAGCGTATCGAATCCCCGGGGCCTTTCCAGCGAGCACATCCGCCCGACTGAATCGCGTGAGTCGGAGCGCAAACTCGCCTGGGACAACGTACACGTTGATCGTGTACGCGGTTGATGAATATGCCTCTGCAAGGTAGCGCGAGAGGAGCAGATGCACGATGAGCGATTCGAGGTCCTATAGGAAAGGGCACATAAGATATCAACCCAGATCAGTTCTAGATGGGGTATGATGTAATAGGGGATAAGACAAACGTCAAAGAACAGACGGCAAATCCCAAGGTGCTTCTTTACCCCACTCATGCATGTACCCACGACACGGAAATGAAACAAAAAGAATAAAGGGTGTGAGCGAGTGATGACGTACGTCTTTGGGCAGTGCGACCTTGCCACCCGCAACGGCATCGTAATCCAACTGTATCTTTTGCTTGTTCCGCTTTCCCTTGCCTCCGGTATCAAACGTACCCCCACCTCCACCCCGGGCTAGATCGCTCAGCCCAGCAATCGTTTGCCGACCTCCTTGGGCATCCACCGCTTGCACGATCTTAAGTATCTGCCACGCCTCGAGTGTGACGTCCTTGTCGCATAATGTTCCCACAGGACGCGTGCAATTGTCACAATGTCCACATCGATCCGTCGCACCCGATTCATCTGTCGTCCATGAGGTCATGGACAGATCAGACGAAGCAGAAAAGTATCTGAGATAGGGGATCGGTCAGTCAATGCACTGGAGCCGTGTTGGTGGAAGAGAAGACGAGAAGAACACACTTAGCAAACAAGATCTTGCGACACTCCTGCATGTCTTGCGCAAAGCGCAGCATATCGTGTACTGTGGTATGGATTGTCAAACATGAATGCGCTGCGGGGTAGCATAAAGGAAGACGTGAGGTGATACGCACGCTTGATCGGGCCATCTGTGTCCGAACACGTGATGGATGACTGGCGTGTGGCATCTTGGGGTCTGTAGTAGAGGATACAGTCCGCATCGCCTCCATCTCTTCCAGCTCGCCCTGACTCCTGGTAGTACCCGTCCAGGGATTTCTATGAGGACTCAGCCCTACCGTGGATACTGTGTATGGCAAGTTAACTCACGGAAATCTATATACGCCAGTAACCAAATGACAGCTGGAGAGGTAGATACTTCCTTACCGTATGATGCAGGACGAAGCGTACGTTCCCTTTATCGATACCCAACCCGAATGCTGTCAAATAGAAGCAAACGCGTCACTTGGTTGAGAGCAAAAAAAAAAAGGTTACCGATTGTTGCGCACACAACCTGAACAGCACCTTCTCTCCACTGTCTATGAAGTCCCTCCTTCTGAGCATCGGGAACGTCTGCATGATACACACCAGTCCTAATCCTACCCTTGCTTTCTTCTTGCAAGTTCGTTGCAACCGTTTCTGCATCCTGTCGTCTATTTGGACCAACGTCCACCAATACCTGAGTAATAGAACATACCTTCTTCGAGAGGCAATAAATGATTCCGCTATCGTTCTTGTGTTTCTCTAATATGTATTCGCACATAATGGTGATCGTTTCCTTTGCAGAGGAGGGTTTAGAAACAACCGTATAGTGTAAATTCTTCCTGTACAGTGGTGAAGAGAAATAAATTGTTCCCTCGCGGGGAGCAGCTGGTCGAACAGGTCGGCTGCAAGACTGCTATCGTGCTTATTGCATGCTCACCTTTCCCGTCCACAGCTTGTTTCATGTGGAGAATCTTGAGAATATCTTGAAGGACCTTTGGTGGACATGTTGCGGACAGGGCAAGAATAGGCACATGCGGAAAAAATTGTCGTAAAACACCAAGTTTTTTGTAGTCAGGCCTGGTACGTATTGGCAACTAACATCCTTTTCTCCCAAACGAAGCAACTATACCTGAAATCATGACCGAGCTGTGATACGCAATGGGCCTCGTCAATGACGATACGAGCTATAAAGTTTCGGTCCAGCAAGGGAGCTGTTTGGTCGTCAAAGGACGTACCCAGTTTTCCGCCTTCCACAAGTTGGCGTAATAGGGACATGAACCCCTTACTCTTCGCGATCTTTTCAGGCTACAAGTTATTCTAGCTATAGCCCTCTACCATAGAAAAAGAAAGCAGCGTACAGTAACGTAGCACAATTTTATTTCTCTATGTTCAAACGTTCCTCGTGACGACGCCATCGCGGTTAACCGTTGCTGAATCTCGTTTGATTGTGCCTTGGAAGTTCCACCAGTCAACATGACAGCATCGACTTGCAAGGCCGTAAGCATTATTGTCATGCAAAGAATGCATATAATCTGACCATCGGCTTCCCTGAGATGCAAAATTTGGTCCGTGATCAGCGAAATGAGGGGAGAGATAACCAGAGTGCAGCCGGGCATCAGCAGGGCAGGAAGTTGGTACGTCAACGATTTGCCGCCACCTCTCAACGAAGATGATTAAGATGGAGTGCACCCCAGACAACTTGGAGCCGCAAACCTGTTGGCATGACGCAGACGATGTCACGACCGTCCATGTTTGCATTACAAACTCTATACCCGTTCAGTGACGCGCAGAGTCAATGAAAGGTCATACTTCTCACCCTTGTTGGCAAAGACGAAAGTTAGCGATGCCAAATACTTTCTTCATCGTACCCTTTAATTGAGGATTCCAGTCAAACTCGACAGTATAATCAATCATTCCGCTCGCTTTGGCCTTTCCCTTTCTATTTATGGTGGTGTTTGGGGCAGGCTGGGTGACTGGCAAGGTCCGAGTTTGCCGCATGATTTCTTGCTTCTCTTGGAGCAGGCATTGACGTAAGGACTTTAGCTGTTCTATCTGTTCATCAATCCCCTTGATCTCGGATTCTAGCCCAGACAAGCGGGCGTTCAACTCGTGTTTCAAAAGATAGGAAGGTTGCGCAGATTCTTTGGATGGGCCAGCGATAGTCAAGTCATTCTGATACTCGACTCGAGACAATTCGAGTATGGTGTCCATCTGATGCGAGTCAGCGATGAAAATGACTGTATGCTCATGGATCTGAGGTGCTCACGTCGTCTGAGCCAACATGATCCGAGTTGTATCCGGTCAACATCGCAATGAGCCCTTCTTAAGTACTATAACCTTTGTGTCCACCAAAAATTGATGGTAACGCGACGCGTCTATTTGGATTTGTTTATATCTGAATCTCATTAGCGCGCTGTCTTCCCGACAATCAAGTACTACTAACTTTATGTATAGCCTCAGTGACCTCCGCACAGCTCTGTAACCTATCTGGTTTTCACAACCAGTTACAACGCTTTACAGGACTTTCAAAGCTGACTGACTCTTTCCGAGAACAAAATCTCGTACACAAATCAGACGAATCGTACTTTTCGGCATCAACAGCGAACTGACCAGCTTTGGTTAGTGTCCTTTATATTTCCCGACCGCTGTCAGCCGAGGCGAACTGGAACCCATATATCGAACTGCGAGTATCATTTCCATCTTCAGCAGCGCCACATTCGTCAATAATTGTTTACCCGAATCGATACTTGAAGGTCTTGTGATCAACTTTTATGCGGATTATCGTCGAACGAGCTTGTGAGTTGCTCCATCTCGTCCTTACTGACACACACTCACTACAGATCTGTCTTTTCGAAATAAAGCGGCTGCTATCACTCGATGGAAGGAATGGCTTACTTCTCCAACTCAACCCCGTCGACCAGATGCATCACAAGGCGAATATCAGCTTCTCACCCTGCCTGCCGAATCGTCTTCTGGAACAAAGGAGCCGAACGACGTTGAGAGTTCTCCCTCCCTCGAGCACATGTATTCCTCAGTAAAACAGACTCGCCCTTCGGTCTCCTTTGACTCTCCAGCAGCATTTATGAAAAGTCTACACGAACGCTTCCTCAGTCTCTGGACACCATCTTTTACGTACGCCCTTCTTGGCGGGCAACTGCTAAGCTTCTCTGTCACATGCTCGTCAGTCACAACCTCCATGTTGGTGGAACGGAAATGGATCTTGCCATGTACACAAACATTCTTTGGGTAGATCATTCAACAATTAAGATCATGGACGCCAATCTCACTCTCCTGGTGCTACAGATATATTCTCGTCTTTACTGTATTTACACCCTATACTATCTACAGGTGTGAGTATCCACTTCCAGCCGATAACTTACATGCTCACCCCTCTAGATGGACTCCGAGGTTGGGGAAAATTTATAATTCGGGATGGATGGAAGTGCAAGTTACTGATTATAATTTCCTTTCTTCTTTCTCATGTCCAACACCTGCTTTAGATTTTCTCTTAGCTTTTGGTGATGCCCAAGGGAATTTTCTTGCTGTCAAGGTCAGTACTGGTTGCCTGGTGTATTGTAACCCTCGAAACCCAACATCACTATTGATCAAAGGCATATGGTTATACCGACTTATTATCATGCATGTTGCTTGACGCGTAGGTTCCCTTTCTATGGCCGCCTTTAGGTTTCAATTTCTTTCGCAGATGGGCCATTCCGGTGTGCCTATTTTCTAGTTGGATATATATGAGAACAAGATACCACTGGTCACAGGTATTGGTGAGTCCTGGTTCGCTTCCTTTGTCAATATCTCGCGCTGACTCTACCCCAAGGGTGTCATGATCTCTATTGGTGGTCTCTGCCTCCTCGTGATCTCGGACTTGGTTACCGGTAAGGATGGACAGGCCGAGAGTCGTGCTGTAGGAGACACCCTAATGATCATAGCTGCCACGATCTTTGGCATTGGTGTGTACCCGTAGGAGTTGCTCGAGCCTTGTTAAACCCACATTGTATCAGCAAACGCGACTGAAGAGTTCTTTGTAAGGCGCTCGCCACTTTACGAGGTGCGCTCCCCATTTGACAATCTGTTTTCGTGCATCTAATGACATGAACTCCAGGTCGTTGGACAACTAGGGATGTGGGGCACCATCGTGAGCGGCACTCAGGCATTTCTTTTGGAACGGCATGCGCTTGCACTTGCTCCGTGGGACAGTGAAACCAGTGAGTGGACTCGAATGTTCCGCTCCAATACACTGACCAGCTTGCAGTTGGACTATTGCTTATATTTTCCCTATGCAAGTCCACTTCTGCGGACAAGATATGCGTGAATACTGACCAGACGATAGCATTATTCACGTTCTTTTCCCTCGCACCATTGCTCTTCCGTACTGCATCGTCTTCTTATCTCAACATGTCTCTACTCACGAGCGACTTTTACGGACTCATTTTTGGTGTGTTGGCTCATTCATCCTTGGACACTGATGCTGATATAAACACACAAGGTCTTTTTCTCTTTGTACGTATTCTTCTTGAGCCTTCAGGTTGCTCGGGCGGCTTATTCTCACCGTCTTTGTTGGATAGCATTATTCTCCCTACTGGTTATACTTTCCCGCGTTTGGCGTGGTCATGCTCGGCCTGGTTATCTACTTTTGGCAGGCTACACGTACGTTGTTGTTCCTATGTTCTTATCAACATTGAAACTCATCGGGCCTCTGGTCTTACTTCAGCCGAAGAGCAGGGACAGTCAGACGTCCGGATGCCCTCGTACGTTTCTCGGAGTGTGCCAATGGAGACTTAGAACGCTAGGAACGTGTACCTGTTTCTCTTTTTCTTTTTTGGTTTTCTGTTTCGTCCATGCTATCATCATGATCTCCGTCACGCTTGCATCATGCTTCGACATCTGTTGGCAGTCCAAGTCCATGTGAATCGACAAGGTTCATCAATAGTCGACCATCAAAATGATATAGCAACGACACGGTATATATCGTTATGGCTGTGGGCTCGCATGTGCACTCCGTCGGGACCCTACTGAACATCCGATCTCGCCAGGTGAGGCATGTCGGGACACAGCGGCTATTCTGGGCCATCACCCTCGGCGACAAAAAACCCGCACGAATGAATTCGACCGTATGGACTCGTTAAGCAGACCCGTTTGAACGTACGCTTCACGCGCAAACGGTAACCTAATCCACGATGACCGAGAATTCCGGCGCCATTGTTATTTACACAATTACCACCTATCGCCGGTTTGCTTTGTAAGGTCCATATTTCGGCTTTTTTTTTCTTTTCTTTAGTGTGTCCTTGGACTCGCAGATCTTTCAACGCCGATGCGATCAAGATGCGTGGGCTTCGTTTTCGTTTGCGCTCGCTCGCCATCTGCATTGTTGATGTGAGCTTCCTGTTCAGGTTGCTACTTACATAAAGTTTGGGGTCAAGATATTCCGAGGAGCCCTGGCGATGAAACGACCGTCGGTCACTCATTGTCTTTTTCTCGTTCCCTACGTTATGGACGCAAGTGGTATAGAAGCCTACCTCAACCTGGCCGATGGCCCGATCATCGTGATTGGCGCGGTGCCCTTGTTTTTGAGGGTAAGGCCCGAAAGTCCCTTTGGAGTTCGAGAAGAAGATATTATCATCCAGTGATACCCGTTGGAGCGCAAAGTTTAGGAGACACGGTCCTTCCGAGTCAACCAACGAACCTCGTTCTATTTGGTGATCCGTGGACTTGTGCCTGGCTGAACCGTACATTTCGGATGTAGGTCATCTACAGGTCGTCATCTGAGTCCGTTTACCTTACCCGGCATTTAGTGATACAGTCATGCGCCTGTAGGCTTGGAAATCATGATGGACGTGTGTGGACAGCCGTTAATATTGTCAGGAGCAGGCGGCCCGGTCGACGATCCTTCATAATTCACATGTGTTCCGAATACACGTTCAATCACTGGTGGTCTTCAAGTTGTATGCCGATTATATGGGCTGCCTCTGCTCGCTCCCGACGAACGAACGTAGTGCAGTAAATGAAAGAACGTCTTGAAAGAACAGGGGCTCGATTCTCATCGGAGTCTGAGTTAGGTCGTCCGTTATAATGTCATGTCGGCCAGGGCGAACCAATGACAGTAACAATAACATGGCGCAATCGAATCTAGACATGGCGTCCTACATGTCATACCGTGCACGCACTGACAGTGACCCACGTTTGTAGGTCCGTGTTGGAAACCTAATCCCTACCCCCACGTACTATACAATGCTAGTCTCAATGGAACGAGGATCTGAAACGACGTTTAGCCCTTATTAGTAACTCACTGTACTTTCGTATCCGTTCCGAGTCGGACGCGAACTGTTTCACAACGGCATCACTTTCTTCTTTCCCCAAGTTTGGACCCACATTGGTGTAGCCCGGGCTACGCGGACATGGCTTGTGTCCACGATCAGTTACAGTAAGTAAACTTCTTATCGACCAGTAATAGTTGCTTGCCATCATGGGTTCTTACCATTTTTAGGTCTAATAGGTGCCTCCGCGTTAAACTGCAAGGAAACACAAATATACCGTATAACACCAGTACACACCTGAAGGATCCAAACCATACTTGTCGCTGTGCACAATGCCCAGCGAGCAAGTATAGCACATGCGCAGCAGACGTGTAGATGCCCCAACCGAAACATGACAGTGGACACGGTCAAGTTTAGCAATAACTTACATACCATGGCAGGCATTCTGAATCAAGTAGTGGCAAAGGCGATCTTATCTCGCGAGAAAGTACCCTAGAAGACTTAGTGGAGTAGGGGCGAGTGCATAAACGGACCCCGACCGCCCATGGTCAAATCGAAACACCACCGTAAGTGCTTCGTCACGCTTCAAGAGTCCCGCTTTTAAAATAGCTGGGCGTGTCAGCCAGAACGGTCCACCTCAGGCATAAAGGTGGAGGGGTAGGAAGAGTCATTCCAAGTCCGGCCACTGGGATCACGATTTGCGAGTGACAGTATACATAACTCATCGAACGCCACCGCCATACGCCCAGTCGATCGTGTCAAAGGCGGAAGAGGTACGTACATCGTTCCCTGATCGGATCGCAGAGCCTGGCTCAAAGTTGGCGAGTGGCCAAGGATCCCCAGAAAGTACCGTGACCATCATGAATCATGATGAACAATGGTCGGCGACCCCTTGTGTAGCCAACGTCTGGTTTGGTTTCGGATGGTGGGGGATGTGGGCCGTAGTGCCTATCCGGGCCGACTCCTTAATGAAATGTGATTTACATTTTTTCAAGTGTCAGTAGATAGAGTGGGGGGTGCGGGAGCACTCGGACGCGTCGGCTACTTAGTAGTTGACATCACTGATGCATGGTTGGCCACCCCTGAGATGGCGGAAAGAATTTTAGAAAAAGGAAACAGTTGGGCCAACAAAGACGTCATCCGACGGATTCGCTTCCTATGACGTGTCTCCTTTTCACCTTGTTCGACTTGGTATGCATCGTTTACACCGGAGAGTCGTCTCGTCTCGTCTCAACCCCCGCTTTTTTAATTTTATTTTTCCTTCGGCGGGAAAAAGGGAAAAAGGAGCACAACACCATTGCATGTTTCGATTACCAAACCCAAACGACCCTTTGAAATTCGATGGAGCCTATATCCTCCCATGTCCGCGTGTTGCGTGCAGTGCCAGCACATCCGCAGACAACGACAACGGCAACGACTCGATGACATGACGTACCTCCATATCATATGCACCGGTATGGTATCCGTTACCGGCACTGCGTTATCGTCTCCATTTCATGCTCGCTTACCGAGGCTTACCCTGCACAAGTTTGCATGCTCATATCGTGACTGCTTCCCGAGGTCCGTTGTGGTCCGTTGTTCCATGCCTCGAGGTACGACTTGAACGTTCGTCCCCTAAGTTACGTACGCTCTCGGATGCAGTAATCCCCTCGTCCGACACTGGGTGACAAGTGGAGCGGTCGATCCGACTGCAATAAATCAGCGTCCAACTTAAGTATCACCAACCGCACGACTGTCATTCAATATATCCGGAGTCCGAAAGAGTGTGATTTTTGTAACATACTCGACTTTTTCTATCTACTACAAGCACCGTAAAAGAAAACAAAGGAGAGCGAAATAATAAGTAAAGACGTACAAGTACGTATAATTATCCAAAGCTAAGTTATACGCTTTATCCCAGTCTTTCTTTCAAGTCCCTCTCACGTCGAGCCATAAAGTAACGCAAGATTACAACAAGATAGACAGCGATGTACATACAGCAACACTGAAAGTTAGTCATTAATCAGAGAAAAGAAGAATAAAAGATATCGATCTTTTAAATGCATTACTCGCTCCCAAAGCTCTCCCTCCCGGCCTCTCGCGCGGAGCCATTTTGCGACACATCGTACAACACGCGTCCCGCCAAAAGAAAGATATGACGTGCAGAAAAAAGGGGGGAAAGAATAGGAAACAGGTATTAGTTAGCATCAAAAGGATATGACACACCGACGAAAGGAGGGAGGCACGGGGTAGACACAGGAAAGAAACAGAAGCTCATACAAGCAGTTGATGGTACAGTTTTTAAGCAGAAGGACAAAAAGAAGCAACAAGAACAAAGAGGAGAAGGAAAACGATGAGAATGGCTGGGAACGGAGAACATTGGTGCTATTGCGGCGAGCGGACATGAACGCATAGATGAATCAAGGATGCATGGCCAATCATTAAACGGGTGTGGGAAGGCGAATAGATAGGGGAAAGGAATAGGGTGTCGCTTCGGATCATTGATTTTTGGATAGAGATGGAGGAGGGTGACGATCATGGGGCATTGATATCAGGCGCAGCTGATATCAGAAGGGGGAATCCAGCAGGACGGCATCGGCCATTACATTTCCATAACCTCTTCCCGGAGCGCAAGCACATGCATGTGGGCAGACTTGTCACGTGCCCGCCCTATCCGTCGTCCGCGAGACTCTCCTTCCTCCCCAAGCTCTCGCATGCGCTCCACGGTATCTTCCCCTTCCTCCATATCGAGATCTTCTTGTCCCTCGATACTCCGGTGTGACTCGGAAGTAGAGGACGGTTTGGACGATGCGCTAGATGTCATGGACAGCAAAACAGAGGACGTTAACGATGGCGATGTAGATGAGGCGACCGAAGAAGACGAAGATAAGGAGGGTTCGCCTCTTAGCGCCACAAGTTCCCGCTCTAACGCCCGATTTCGCTCTTCTAGATCCCTTCCTCGCGAGGCTTGCACTGACACCAATTGCTGGAGATACCGAATATACTCGACCGACTGTTTGATACAAGCACGTCAAGCTATATCGCGCATATATGCACCCTGGTGAAACATACCTTGCGCAAAATCATCCCCTTGTTGGCCTTGATCGTTGTCTCTGAGTTGCCATTCGCACCGCCATTCACGGCGACATTAAGCGCAGACGGAGAGGTAGGCGACATCGGTGCCAACGGCTCGCCTTCTTCACTCGGATCCTTTTTCACCATAGACTCTTCTTCGGGTAAGTCAGGTAACCCTTCTTCCGCCGACAGCACATGTATTCCTGGTACGCACGCGATCAGTGACAACGCGTATCAAAACACAAGACAACGCACCAGGGTCGCCCAGAACGCCGATCGTGAACAGGTGCTCGGCGAAGTTTGACCCGAGTGCCGATCCGACAGGCGATGTAGCACCCGGCACGGCGAGCGGGCCGTCGCACTCGAACAGGACTCCAGGAATTAGACCTGCGAGTTCGGTGATCCGCTCATTGATATTGTCCCGCCTGCGTCGCTCGACGGCATTGTGTGATTCCCGCCGTCGCCGTCGTTTTTCAGAAAGGTGAGCATCTGGATCGGACTGTTTGGTCGTCGAAGTGGACGAGGGTGCAGCGGATGTGGTTGATTTGGGAATGCTACCCACGTGGGAAGTGGCGGGAAGAGATGAAGCGATATGGTGCGTGGTCATGCCGTTGATGGAAATGTTGTTGAGCGTTTCGACGTCGGTGGGAGAGATGCCCATTCCGGGCGTGCTTGCGCGATTGACGGACGAATAGGTATAGTACGGCGAGGACGGTGTCTGCGCTGGATAGGGGAACTGCGAGTGAGAATGGGGGTGAGCATGGGAATGCTGGAGGGCAAACGAGTGAGAGAGCGACTCGGGCGTGGGGAGGTTGTAGTCTGTTGGTGCGCTGGTTCCGTTTGGGACAAAGAAGCCACCCATGGAGTTGCCGCGGCCGGGGATGATGATGGCGTGGGGATGCGGGCGGGGCGGAGGAGGCGAGTTGGTGCTGGAGATGTGCGAGGAGATGGAGTTGGCACGACGATCGCGACGGGCGGATCTCGTTGGACCGACGGAAGGAGCTCGGGATTGGGATCGGGAGCGGTGTGTGGGGGAAGGGGAGTGTGCGTACTGGAACTGGGCGGATGGATCGGGATGTGGCTCATAGCGCATCGATGAATGGAGCGCGGGGACGGTCGAGTTGAAGTGGGTGTACTCGTGATGGTAGATGTCCTGATGGTGGTGTTGCTGTTGTGGTTGTGGTTGTGCGGTGTTAGGCGCGGAGATATCAAAGATATTGTTGTGTCTGTACGCATCGTCGTTGGGAGAGCGCGAGTGAGTCGATCGCTCGTGCGACGAGACGTGGGGCGTCTCCATGAGCGTGGCGAGTTCGTCGGTAAAGTCGATCGGTTGAGTGTGGTGCGTTGATGGATGTGTCTGTGCGGAAAACTTGCGGAACGAATCAGGTAGAAAGGAGATATTATGCGACATGAAGAGATGGTCATCACGGTCGTCGTCGTTGGTAGACTTTGGGGAAGCAGTATTGGCTGGGGAGGGTAGCTGGAAGCCATCCTGTCTCACGAGCGGAGGATATGCCATCGTCGGGAAGGATCGACAAAAAAGCAAACGCTATAAAAAAGGGGAAAAAAAAAGTGAAAAATAATAAATAAGATGGCCAACGCAAACCCAGTAGTAGTAATATCTTTCGGGGTCTCGGTCCGGCTATGGGAATTTCCAGGCACTCCCAAAATGATTTATTTGTTCTTGTTTATAACCCCACATTCTATTTTTGATCCGGTCCCGGCCCGGCTTGGACAAATCGAATTCAACAACTTTGCCTTCACACCCCGCCCTCAAACTCAAAACGACATACACATGGCTACATCGAGCACATCCCGCGAGATCCCTTCAGTTGGGCATTACCACCGGCGTATCTGCAACATCTCCCACGCCATGGGTGATGGTTGTGACACAGGAAACCATGTTCCAGTGCCCTCTTTATCCCATCATTCAATATTCATCACTCGCACACAAGGTAAAAATTGTACTCACTATCACTTATCACGCATGTGCAAAATAGTACTCGACCCCGCTCAATCAGTGACGGGCGTCAATACTAGGTTCCATACTACAACCACCCGTAGTATGGCCCCAAGCATCTGTTTCTGGCACACCCATGCATAATAGCATTGTCGTGCCACGCTCTACTCCCTCGCGCAACAAAAAAGAAAGTCCAAGACGGCACCTCGCAACGCTGCGTCTTTTTCCCATATTTTGCCGTTATATAGGGTTCGACTTCTCGCTTTCGATTCGCTTCCTCTCTCCCCTCGCTTCATAATGAACCGTCGCCTTTTCTATCTAAATCTGGATCAACGGTTGTCCCTCCCCTTTTCGTACGCCGTCGTCCCAATACCTCATCACTTCTCATCAGAATCAACACACTCCCACTGACCCTGGCTAGCATAGCTTGAGAGGCATCATCACGAAACGCCACCGTATCAGAAAAGACCATCGGTTCGCCACGCTCTAAACATAACCTCTACTCTGTTTACCGTTCTCCCCTGAGCGTCAGTGATCCACGGTAACCATATCACTTCATCCAACGATGAGTGTTCAACTTCGATAACACTTTATGAACGTCTATATGTAACAGTTCATTATATCCTCCCAAATCGAGTGATACAATCGTTCCTGTGTTGGAACCTCATCCCACTTCGCATCGTACTTTGTCTTGGGCAATGACAACGTAACCTGATCGCACAAAAAGAGACAAGGAGAAAAAGGAGCCGCCACCCCAACAGGACGGAAAGTTACAATTGGTGTCAGTGCGAGGACTGAACGGACCAAACCGGGTGCAAAGGCGATGCAACGCGATACTATATACATATGACCATATCGGTCAATCCTGGCGGCGTTGCGCATGTACCGACGGACAAAAAACACTACCGGCCTCCCATCAAGATGCCGCGCCGACTCTGTGGAGCAAGAGGTGCATGCGTTGCTGGAATCGGATCGCGCGCAGTGTGTATCTTGCAACGTTACAAATGACATGTCCACACTGTATCTCTCTATGTTGTTTAGGATCTGTGTTGGTGCACATGTTTTCATGCCCTTGTTTACGAAATGGGACCTTTCGCCAAGAAATTCTTGACGTCACGATCTTGGATTGTGTCGATATGGATGTGGCGTAGACGTACACGGGCTGGTAAATATGTACTACTGGAAACTTCGACTCCCTTCGGAGAGCCGCGTACTCTTCTGTATCGATACAAGATATCCTTCGTTGTTCTTACCAGAGTACAGGTAAGGACATGGAATAGATCCGAGCCGTGGTGAGCCCATAATGCGCATACCCCGCGATTCGCGAGCTCAGTTCGGCCCTCCACTCCCCCCTTTCCCCCACAACAAGGGGTGTAACACGTAAACGAACCCACAGCAACCGAAACAAGACAGGCACGGCCTTTCTCCGAGAACACGGAAGCTGAGAGGGAAGGCGTAAGAAGGGAGGGACAGATGAAACCGAATTCGGTACGATACGAGTCCCCCCAATACGCACCGCTACACGCCACAGCTTTTAGGAGTTCTTCCATTACGACGAAGAATAAGATAGACCGGCGGCGTGGACGGTCTCCGCCATGACAAGATACAAGGCCACTCTCGACATTTGCATGTGGGTGATGCGTGGTGCGTGTCCTAAAAGTCCGTCGCAGTTCCGGAACTAAGGAACCTCGCGAGCGAGCCCATACCTGCCATTTCCGTCCATCGACAAAGATCGATGAGGTGTCGTCGCCCGTTGGAGATGAAGATGCTGATGAAAATGGCAATTGACGTTTGGCGATGGCGTGTTTATTCAGCATCCAGACGCGCCTTGTAAACGCAGTCTCAAGGTTTGATGGTCAATATATGTAGTACTGGGATCGTGGGAGGTCCGAGGAAGGGAAGTAGGGGCAGGATCTTTGACACTGGTAGAATATAGTCCCGAGCGGTCTCCACGGCAAGTTCCAAAAAAGCGTGGTTGGATTCGGAATGGACCGAGATAAGGATTAGCGCAGGTTCATATGGACAGCGATATGCAGATACAGTGTGCAAGGGTATAGTGGTGTAGTAGGGATGGCAATGGCAGTGGTGGTTGATCATGATCAAAAAGGTGTCCAGGCATAGCAGAACGTAGCATGGAAGGAAACAAAGACCGAGAACAGCCGTCGGTACCCTCTTTTGCTTCGAAAACAAAAACAAAAACAAGAAACGGTGGTATTGGGCCCGGGGCGTTTTGAATCCATGCGTACATATTTGTCTAGAATGCTTCTGTGTTCGCATGTTTGATGTAGGCGCAACTTGTCCATGTCTAAGTTCGGACTGAGAAATCGTCCAAGGCATCTCATTCAAGCCGGCTTGGGGACCAACGCAACCGCAAACCTAGATGCGCTCCGACGCGTCGCGTGTTCTGTGTACTTGCATCGGAGAGGATGCCGAGGCGCCACCGTTGGAAAATTGGCAACAGTTCGTTTCGAGCGGACTTGGATCGGCGACCATAGAAACCGGACCCCGGTTGTCGTTTTACACATGTCAATGTTCGCCCTGCAGGTTGTTTGAGCGGCGTTTGACATATGTGTTGTGCAATACGAATAGTGGAAGTAAAAGAAATCTTGATATCTCGAGAAATGACGGAAAAATGATCCCCTCATCCTTAGGCTTGGTGCCTGGCACGTTGGAGGAGTTGTGAGAGTCAGGGTACTACTGCACACCGTCTGGTAGACCTGAAACACCTGATAACTTTGTTATCGTGTACAAAGAGCAAACATGAAAAAAATTGCCGCGATTAGAACGGAATCTAGATTCGACGTACTGTGCATAGGTCGAAACATAGATCAAGTAGTCTCGACGAGTCTATGCCTCAAGTCGCGAACGTGGTAGTAAAGGTGGAGCCCCCTGATACTCCGGGGCGTTTACCTAAAAATGGATGATTATATAATCACGATGAGTCCGAATAATTTCTTCATTAGGGTGATTTACCTAAACCTCTATTGGAGCCCATGCGCGCGTGGTTGAGACGTTGTCCGAGATGACAGAGCTGACAGGGACGGAGATGTCGCAACTCATCTACCAGCAAGTGCATGCCCGACTGCGGCGAGTTGAGTCTAAGGAAGGGACCATGTGGATCAAGGTATCGTCCAACCAAGTCCGACCCTTCGGTGGGGGAACAGCGGTGCATCGGCGACACCCACGCAAATCTGGAGGCTCGAACTTTGCCC